>JAODAL010010090.1:0-107065 GCA_025379985.1 Phyllomedusa bahiana | reverse complement strand
GGGGGTCATGCAGGTTTGGGCTCATGCTGTGCCCAACGGGTATAGTAAATTCCCAGTTCAAAAAAATGGTGGTTCAAAGTTCCTTTTTCCGGGCATTTGGAATTGTGGGTCAGACGGTTTAAAGGGGTTCACTGGGTAAGGACAATGTTAATGTCCGTTCAACTAAAATGGTGGTTAAAAGACCCCTTTTTTTTCCGGCCTTTTTTTATTCGGGGGGTATGCAGGTTTGGGTCATGCTTGGCCAGGACAGGTTTTAGTCAATGTCCAGTTCAACTAAAATGGTGGTTCAAAGACTCCTTTTTCCGGCACTTTTTAATCTGTGGGTCATGCAGGTTTAAGGGTCATGCTGCAGTGCAGGACAGATATAGTCAATGCCCAGTTCAACTAAAATGGTGGTTAAAAGACTCCTTTTTCCAACACTTTTTAATCTGGAGGTCAGATAGGTTTAAGGGTCATGCTGCGTTCCAGGACAGGGATATTCAATGTCCAGTTCAAAGTAAAATGATGGTTCACATCATACTGCCTTCTGGTACTTTTTAATTTGTGGGTTCATGCATGTTTAAGGGTCATGCTGGGGTAAAAAGACAGGGATGTGAATGGTCTGTGACTTTTTTTCTCTGGCTTTTATAACCTAAGTGTGTTGCCTAAGATGTAGCACGTACCCCATTTGACTGTTGTGGATGTTAAATTCCAGCTTCTCCAGCCCTGTTTGGATGTAAGAATGAAGGTGTTGTTCCTCTCCCATAGACTTTAATGGTCATCGGCGATAATCTATTATCGACTATCGGATATCGTCTTAATAATTGCCGATATCGACTATCGACTCGATGACGATAGTCAACGTAATCGCTCATCACTATCTCTGACGTGTTACTTTATGTTGGAAGAACTTTTTGATACTTTTACCTATCTATGTGATTCAGAGATTGTTTTATCATTACACATAAGGGGACATGTTTGAATGGAGCTGCATCCATTTTGTGTTGTGATTTGAGCCCAAAAACCTGTTCAATAGATGTATAAAAAGTCGTACGCCAAAATCTGGTGCATTTTGCAACAGACCCAACACTTTTTAATGCTACGGGGCATGTCACACTAGATCATACAGTTAGATACATTTATGTATGTGTCATGCAAAATTTTACACAAAACTGTCATTACGAGTGAGACTAAGTTAAAAATGGTGCAACTGAGGCGAAAGTTGTCTTAGACGTCTTTACTCCCATACTTGTGCTACTGGTACTGTCACTGCCAATATTGTGTCTCCCGGTACTTGTGCTGCTATTGCCCGTATTATCTTCCTCCTGATGTTACCTGCCATACTTGTGCTGCCCGTATTGTCTCTCCCTCTGATGTTGCTCCCCGTATTTGCACTGCCAATACTGTCATTTCCCGTACTTGTGCTGCTGATACTATCACTTTCCTGTGATTGGCTGACTGATATTTAGTTCAACCCTCTGGATGTGACACATCTCATGCAGAACATGCCCTCTGTGCTGTGATTAGCTGTCCTGTGCTCTCTGATGTGAAGGATCTGGACAATGCTAGATTCACTCTCTCCACCCATATAGCATACATATGCTGTAATACACTCTGCTAGACACAATGACAAGATGTCACTTTCAATAATACTAGGGGGCTGTATTTATAACTGTTTACACCAATGCAAGTGCTCTAGTTACAAGGATTGGTAGTGAGCCTGGCAGAGAGGTGACAGCTCTCCAGCCATGAAAACTGACCACTGCAGGAGGTCTGCAAACTGTGACATCCTCTCCCTTAACCTGCTCACACAGAATGAGGACTGGGGAGGGAGCAGGGACAGGGAGGGTGTGGAATGATGTCACCATTCTTAAGTGAAGGAAGACACACCTACTGGAAGGAGAGACACACCCCTGGATTTGAAGCTGTAAGAGAGAAAAAGCTCAAGATGTCTGTAAAAGCCTGTACTGAAAAAAACCTTTTAAATCTTCCTCTCTAGCGCGGGACTCACAATGCCTTGCATATCACATATCTTCCTTGGAGCCTCCCAAGCTAACAAGTTGCATTCTGTTACTTAAAGGACTGATCTTCATTTCTTCAGAAGAATCCATGGCCAGAAAATAGGAGAAGGGTGCTGACCTCAGGCCTGCAGATCAGCAGACCTAAGATGAGGGTTATGTAACCCCATTCTTCTTATCTCTCTAGGATCAACCACTGTTAGACCCAACTTAGCACTAATTAGTGGGCTTTTTTTAAACTACTTACCCCTCCCTGTTTCCAAGGAGACCATTCATCTGCTGCTAGCTGAATATCACAGTAACAGGTTAACATGCTTAAAGGCACTTTTTCATCATGACAGTGTATTTCTGGTGTAACAACAACATTCTCCTGAACTGCAGTTCAGCTGAGGGTCAGTAACATATAGTAAAACAGCATGAAATATTATCACAATAAACACAATGAATTACAATTCCCATTATCCTTAGGTATACACTTCTGTATAATGCACTTGCACTGAACATACTGTCTCTCCCCCTATTTTTGCTCCCCGTACCTGCTCTGCCAGTACTGTCGCTTCCCATACTTGAGATGCTGGTACTATTTGTTCCCCTGATGTGGTTTCCCGTACTTGTGCTGCAGGTACTGTCACCGCCCGTATTCTCCCTCCTGGTATTTGTGCTGCTGGCAATGTCGCTGTCTGTACTATCACTCCCCAAACTTGTGGTGCCGACACGATCGCTGTCCATCGCTGCCCAGCACAAGGGGTACTGGCATCACAAGTACAGAAAGTGACAGTATGGGCAGCGCAAGTATGGGGAGCAACATGGTGAGAGAATATACGGGCAATGCAAGTGCAGGAGTGTATACTACAGAATAATGGGAGTTGTAATTCACTGTGTTTATTGTGATATAATTAGAGATGGGTGAATCGATTCTAACGAAGTGTAATTTGTTTAGAATTTCAGGAAACATTTGATTCTGCACGAAGGCAAAGCTTATGGTGATTCACAGGAATGAATTGTCTTTTTTTCTAAAATAACGGCGAGCACATGGCATGACATGGGGCAGAAAACTATGGGAGGAAGAAAGGAAAGCTCTCAATGACTTGTGCAGACATGAAGCCAATCAGCACCAGCGGGCTTCTGTAACGCCATGTTAAATTCTGCCACTTGTCAGTGTGTCTCCTGTCAATAAGCATCTGGCTGCTGCAGCACTATAATGCACTATGTGCAAAACAAATCCGTTTTTTGAGCTACTGGGGTGAAAGACCTTCACATGTGTGTGTCATATACACACCTGTCCCTGAACCAGCTTTTTTTTATTTTGTTTTTTTTTACTTTGTGGGGTATTATCCCTAAAATCCAATGTGTGTATTTCTGCCCCATACATGCCTGAATTCCATCTGGTTCACTCTGTAGGCTATTCTATTTTATACCAAAGGTTAATTTCTCCTCTTGTTTTGTGGGTGAATTTCAGACAAATACAGGGTGTGTGTATTTCTGCCCCACACATGCCTGAAATGTATCTGGTTCATTCTTTAGGGTATTTTATACCAAGGGTTAATTTATCCTCTTGTTTGTGGGGTAATTTGAGTCAAATACAGGGTGTGTATTTCTGCCTCTTACACGCCAGACCCCCCGAAGCCCTAAGCGAAGGGGGACCATGACTTTGGGAGGGGGGAACCTAGAGCTCCCGTATAGTCTGGGAGTTTTTGGCTGTAAGTATTTAAGCTGATGGTTTCAGTGTATGCATAGTATATTTATTGTAAGTAGCTTTGAGCAGAGGGGATAGGTTTTGAGAGGGCAGCTTATAGTCCCTGCATTGTGCTTAAGCTCCTCTCTGTGTAGTTTATAGTTATGAGCAGGGGGGGTTGTGTTATGAGAGGGAGGAGTGTGTGGATGGGGAAGAGTTACTGTGAGGTGGGTGGGGTTTAGGTATAGATATAACTTCCGGTCTTCACTTCCTTCTTCCTCTTTCTTCTCACCAAGACTTCAAGATAAGATGTGTCTGCAGCCTCAGGGAAGTACAATGCACAGTGATCACCTCACATCACACAAGAGGGGGTTTCACTCACAGTAGACAGTAGTATAGTATAACATGCTGTATTGTGTATGGGATTGTTACATAGGAATTCATGTAGCACATGAGGGATGTATCTGCTCCCCTCTCATGCTGCAGGCTGGGCTGTGGCCTGCTGTTTGTAAACATGTATCTGTGCATTCAGTTTTTCTGAGCTCTCTATGATGGAGCTGTGAAATCACATGTACTGTTAAAAGCTGCTGAGAGAAGAGTAGCTTGAGGGGAGGAGGGAGTTCACAGACATTAGGTTTCAGTGAGGAGGCTGCAGTGACTGTACAGGACAATCCTGTCAGTGCTGGATGCTGACCCTGTGCTGGATTTAGCTTTTGCTGGGTGCAGGGTCTCAGTTCTCACTCTGTAGAAGAGGCTGGAGATCTGTAATTGATCACCCTCACAGTGCTGTGTACTGATCCTGGGCTATCACAGGAATGTATGCGGACCCTGCTACGTACAGGGCATTATTACCCTGCTTAGTATTGTGATTAGTGATATCACAGCAGATGAACTCATAAATAGGACTGCATACTGACCCTGCTGTTATGTACAGGGCTTTATTTTCCCTGCTTCGTATTATGGTTTAATTATCGATATATAAGTTTTACCTCAGGGCTGTATTGTGACCCTGCTATGTACATGGTTTCAGCTTCCCCTTCCTCTACATGGAGTCTGATGTGCCTGATCTCTGTCTTAGCACTGTGGGTACATATTTCATGGGTTATGCTGACTCTATAGTCTCTTTTATCACTGGGGATACATATTTCATGGGGCATGCTGACTCTATAGTCTCTTTTGTGCTGTGTATATTAACCCTGCTGAAGATGGTTGATAGGGGGTCCTTGAAGTTGGTGGATAATATTTTGGGGTTTCATCACGGTGATGGTCCCCATGGTTTGGTCTGGCGCCTATGGTGAGGCTCATGCAGGGTGCGGTCCCGGCGAGCCAGTGGTTAAATTTGCCAGTCAGGAGCCGCGCCAGACATGCAGAGAGAGCATCGGTGGAGTCCATGGGGCTTGGTACGGCGAGGTTCCAATGTGAGCCGGACGCCCTTCAGCGGGCGGCACGGGGCTGGCCCTGTAGCATGAGGAGAGACCCCAGAAGTTGCAGCGGACGTGCACCGGGACAGCGGAAAAGGGCAGCATGGCTCCTGCATACTGGCAATTGTGACTATGGTACCTCTGAGCCTGTGGTGAAAGCGGCTAGTGGTAATGTGCTCAGAGCATTGATATAAGGTGCCAGATCGCTGTAGCTTCAAGGACCTCCTTTCTCCTTCAGTTTTCATACTAACCCTGCGGTAATTAGGCGAGTAGGGGGTCTTTGGAGTTGATTTTGGAGTGGTTGACTTCAGTGTTTTGGGGGTTTCATCATGGGGCTGCCCCCCCCCCCGTAGTTTTTTGGGTGGTCTGGTGATTGTGGGGAGGCTCGTGCTGGGTGGTGTCCCGGCGAGCTGCTGGTTAACATTGCCACGATGGTGGTTTCTGGTGCCTCTGAGCCAGTGGTGGAATCGGCTAGGGGTAAGGTGTTCAGAGCATTGATATAAATCGTCAGATCTTTTTAGCTTCAAAGACCTCCTTCCCCTTCAGTTTTGCATACTAATCCTTTTGTACTAAGGTTCTTAGGAGGTCCTTGGAGTGGACCCCTACATTTGGTTTGGTCTGGCGACGATGGTGAGGCAAGAGCTGGAAATAGTTTTCAGTTCCTATAAAAAAAAAAATATATATATATATATATATATATATATATATTGTGGAGGTGCGACCATGGGTGGTCGCATGGTTCTGCCACTAGATGGCATACGTGCCACCGAGAGCCTGGTCTCGGTGGGGGAAGCCAGGTATTGTCGGTCAGCAGCATTAGGTGGCTGACCCTTGTACCTAGCATGGCTGATGTACAACCACTAAGGGCTGGCCTTCCCGGAACAACTGCAGATGGGTGGGTGGTTGTTCCACGTTCCAGGTGCCTATGGTCCAGCCCAGGTATTGGGTAGGTTTCTGGAGATCTATTAAAGACCTCCTACTCCAGATGATCGGGGGGCGTGGTCTGCTGCCTGAGAGTGGAGCAGTGGCAGAGCTGGGGAGAGGCTCTGGTCCCCCGGAGGCTTGGAAAGAAGCCTGACCCCAGCGTGGGTAAAGTATTGATGGTGCTCGGCGATAGGCCGAGGCCACTGTAAGAGAGGGTCTCTAAGATTGTATAGTTAGTGGCCAGACGGCCGAGGATTTTATTTGTTTTGTTTCGCTATAGGTCTCCTGTGCCTCAATAAAACTGGCTGAGGCCAGATTCAACAGAAGCCTGTGTTGGAGTGCCATGATCCGTTTACCAACGACGGCGATCCGAGAGCTAAATACCCCCAGGACGGTCCAAGATGGCGTCCGAGACGTAAGTGAGGCGTTACAATTGGTGGAGGATGCCATGGGCAAGGATTGGCACTAACTATCTTTGCACACAGTTGTTCAGAAAATTGCAGTTTGGAATAGGGACTGCTGCAATCTACAAGGACTGCTGAAAATCTTTAGCTTAGTGAATTCAAAGGTGTTTTTGAAGCGAGCACACCCCGTATACACACTGTTGCCTGTGTGGAAGGCTGCCTCAGTGCACAGGGAGAGCGTACTCAGGAGAGACCGTGGGGACAAACCCAGTACAGAGACTGTGTTGTCTAATAAGACTGTGTTGCTAGGTGCCTGAAAAATTTTTGTTTTGCCAAGGAGGAGCTGCTGGCCCAGTTGGTGCAGGCAAACACCCAGCAGCAAGAGATGAATAAGCTGTGGGCTCACAGTTTTGCTAAGTCAGCATGAGGACCTTTTAAAGGAATAAACAAGAAATGGAGAAAATGTCTGCCAACCATCGAGAGGAGAATCAGAAGCTCCAAGCAGAGTGGGAGGCCAGAAACAGGAGGCGATAAAATGTTATCTCCAACCAGAAACAGAGGTCCAGGGAAAAGTTGGACTTACCACGATCCAAGCTGTCTTGCTTTCCTGGATGTCCAGAGGAAAAGCAGAACAGGTGGCTGTCAAGCATAACCAAGCTGAATGGTGTGGCGTTTTGTTTGCAGGTTGACTACTGAATGAGGTGATGCACTGTGGGCCTGGATCCATGTCGACCAGCAAGAATGTTGTCCACTTCTGAAGAGGCCAAGTTTTTGAGGGACCTGCGTGCTGCTGTTGCCCATGGGCAACCACATGGCTCCAGCAGGAGCCTCTACCACGGTCCTGAGGAGGAGCGCTGATGTGGGTGCCACAAGCAGAGAGATGTGGCTCCTGAACTGCCCTCTCAGGAGGAGGCCAGAGACTAAGCAACTACAAGCCTGGAGCTCCAGGAGGGATGCAGCCACACCCATGGCTGACATGGACAGGCAGCAGGAGAGGTTCCAGACTGAACTCAGAGACATCAGACCCCGTAAGACTGTTCCTGTTTATTGTGAAATGGGTTTTTGAGACTGTCAGTCAAGTCCATGAATGTATCTCATCACCTGGGTACAAAATAGGAAGCCCGGACACACTGCCAGCCTGAGAAAAGACCTGAGGGTGGGTGAGACTAGCAGATGTGGGACTTGGGAAAAATATGAAACTTGAAGGTTATGATATATTTGCAATGCCATTTATGAAAATGTCAATAACATAGCTAACATGCCAGTGAATCCATGAGCAGCTCCCCAAACCGGAGCAGGGTGAGGGGTGCTGGGTCACAGAGTTTGGCTCCAGTTACTGCGTCCCTGTGTGAACAAGTGGCGAGTATGCGGTAGTCAAGAGCAGCTCAGGTCTCCCCTGGAGGTCAAGGGCGGTCAGGCTATGGGGTGGAGTGACTGCAGAGTGTGGAGTTAAACTTCTGGCAGAAATACCGTGACACAGCTATAGAGGCAATTAGCTCAAATGTGGCCCCTAGAGTTCATATTCACAGTGCTAGGGAGTAGTGCCGAGAATGATTGTCCTGTGTGGATGACCATCCTGGAGAAATGTTTAACCACTACAGATTCAGATGGAGCTAATGTTGTTCCCCATAGCAACCAGGTTCCCTCTGCATCTTCCTGCTGGAAAAGCTTGGTGAGTTTGTTTGCCAGCAGCTGTGTGTGAGGTTGTCTGGGGTCCCAGTCAAGTAAAAATGTGTGTACCCAAGACTCCATTGCACTGTGTGGTAAGGGGATGTTAACGTACAGATTTGCAGGTGCGCCCCTAGTGGTTCTGCTGGTAATCAGCACAATGGTGCAGGTGCGGTATTCGGTGTATTGATTGCCGGACCTGAGAGTTTCTTGCTGTCAATGCAGTAATCCCTGCGGAGCTGAAGTGGTTGCAAGTAGCAATCAGTGCGCTCTGCTGGTGGGGAAAAGGTATTGAGTTGCCTGGGGGGAACACGGCCAATGCATTGCCTGGAGGGGGGAAGTCAAAACCTGGAGTGAGGGCTCGCTACCATGTAATGAGGAGACTAGAGCGTGATGTGTCAGTAGTGACCATGGAAGACAAAACCCTCTGTGAAGAAAGCCTCCATTTCAGTGGTGGGGTTGACAATTTAGTGTTCAGTGCTACAGTGTAATTGATTGGTTACTACGCAGATTTGCAGTGATCGAAAAACATGTCCAAGACAGATTTTGTGTGCAGTCCTGGTCAGTTCATTTTCCAGAGAAGTCTATCTGTGATGAAAATCCATATTGTAACCTGCAGGGATTGAATGTAAAGATCGTGCTGTGACTTGTAGGTGCACTAAGGTAACTTACTCCAATGGTGCTGTACTTCCAGTAGCTGTTACTGTTATGGGGGGCTTGGGCAGAAAGACTGCAGTGACTGTAAAGTGAGGGAAAATGTGAGCCGCTAACCCAAGAGGGGGATGTAGGCTCAAGCGCTAGTTGATGGGCTGTTCAGTGTGTTGAACCCCCAGGTGGTACAGAAATCCCCCAGTAAGGAAACTGAGGAAATAGCAAGGGTTTTCTATATGCAGTGTTCATCCAGCAGGGCCCAGGATATAACTAGTAGGGATACTGAGAGAGTTTTCCCCTAGCAGTTTGTTACAGAGATGTGAAAGAAACTCTCCATATCGTTGCTCAGAGATCCCTGCTAAAAGAGCCAATGAGAAGTGGGTGCACAGGGAAAGTGTCCACTGGACATTATGAAGGGCATTGCAGTAAGGTCTGGAACAGGCGTTTAGGAGAGGCCTTTGTCGCCCCATTCTGAATGGGTTAAAAAAAAAAACCTGACACAAGTGATTAAGTTTGCAGTGGGAACCCTGCAATTACTAGCATGCTTGTTTATGGGTGCTACAGTGATCCTATTGAGCATAAGTTGTCACTGAGATAAAATCAGGTAGTGCTATGTACCAAGAGATGAAGCTTCAGTCATGGAGAATAATCAGTGAGGGCCAGAGAACTTCGGGATGGAAGAGTAAGTTGTGTGGTTTCATAGGTAATCCTGCAGTCAAAGAGTACAGGTTGGGGCTTAGTTGCCCCCCTAGGAGCAATTGGTGGATAGTGAACGTTAGTGGGGTTTGTGCTAGGATCGCAACCAAGGGTCTCCTGCTTATGTGAGACCTAAACCAAAATATGGAAGAAACTGCCCAGTGGCACAATATCCAAGCTAGTCCTATGTGTGGGAAAAGCTACTAGGTCTGATAACGCCTGATAGTTGGGATTGTCAGGATAGCCCTGGGAATTATCCAGCATACGTGCAAAAGGGGTCACAATTGTTGCGAGAGTGATGCATGTGTTACGCCAACATGGTTGCAAGTGGCCTATGACTGCATTCCCGCCTGCCTACCGTGCTGGAAATTGCCCGGTCATCATGCCCGCCGCACCATTCCCTCGTCCGGGCCCTCTCAGCTCTACTTCTGACCACCTGTGTCCATGTGCGCTCCAGCAGAGGCATCTCCTGGATCTCATCTGCCTCCGACAGCTCCCTCTGGTCAGTACTCAGCTGCAGTAAGCTTTATCTGCTCACAGCTGCTGACAGCCTGTTTCGGCAGTCCGTGCCGATAGCCCGTGCTGCATCCCAGATCTAAGCTCCGGCTCCTCTGCTACATCGGTGAGGAAAGTCCCTCTCCCCAGCTGTAAGCAAACTGACCCTGCAGCTTTAACTACAGCAAAGGACTGAACTCCCACCTGGAGGTCAGACTCTCCCTTGCCGGGCAGGCGAGAGCTTTAATCTCCTTATCTCCTCTGTAAAATAAACACAGCCTGTGTCCCTGAACACAGCAGCTGCTGACAGCCTGTTTCATCAGTCCATGCTGTCAGCCTGCTGGAGTCAGAGATCAAAGCTCTGGTGCCTCTGCCACATCAGTAAGGGAAAGCTCCTCTTCACAGCTGCAAGCAAGCTCTGATTCTGCAGCTTTAACTGCAGGGACTGCCAGACTTCCATCGTAGAGATCAGACTCTCCCCCCACTTGCCCGGCGATAGCTGAATCGTCATATTGTAATAAGACACACTCCTGTGTCCCTACCAATACATAATCAATAAATAGTGTCTACACAAGAGACGGCCAGGGAACCCAGTATCCTCCATTATAAACCTTTACACTAACTACAGGGTTACAAACCATCTTACCCTGCACTACCTCTTTAAATCTGCCACCTCTTATGATAGAAGCATCCAGCTCCTACAAAGGCTTTTACAAGTCCAAAACAACAAAGTTCGGGGACGTGGCCTGAGCAGGGTGATATAACAGATGATGAGCTCCTGTCTGAGCACCACAAACCTGAGACAGCGGGACAGGCATCTTTCTTTGTCGGCTCTTCTGGACACCTAAAACGCTGTCGTAGCATCCAGGTTATTACCACGGCCCAATTGCTGGCTTTTAGACCGAGTTAGGAGCAGGAACCTCTGACCCCCCCTGAAATCAGCGGAGCGTGCCCATCTTAGCCTGCCTACTCCGTATCTCCATACAGCTCCGTGAACATCACGGACCCAGTCGGCGCGCTCTGGCTGAGGACTTCGTCATCTCATCTCTGCAACTCTCTGTGCCCAGCTGATCTACACTCCGCTGCTGCTGCCGTGCGGCCTGCAAATCCCTGCAAAGTTCCCGTGCACGGCCGCTCGACGATCGCACCATCACAATCGAGCGCAGTGAGTAATACCCCCATTCGCCATAACCCTGAGTGCGCAGCATGCCTGGCCTATCGCCATAAACTGCTGGTACAGGAAAGGTGTGCCTGCAGCTACTGACTCTCCCACCTCCACAAGCTGCAGACTGCTGTAAATTATAGCTGGAGGTTCACAACCACGCTGATTCAGCCTAACAAGCCTAACAATCCTACAACTCAAATCTGGCCACGCGTTTCAAGCAATCTCATCTTCACTACCAACCTCTAAATGGGCCAATAACTCCTATTATCCACAATACTTCAGATCAGCAAAAAGGCAAATTCCTCTGAGCGGCTGTCTTCTAACTATCCACCAGTGCTTACCAGCCTCTGCCAAGATCCACGGCAGTTAGAGTCTTCTGCATCTCTCCTATTAATATTTCTGAGGTGAATCTAAGCTTCTCCATCATATAAGTTTGCCGGTTTCTTCTTGTTCACATTCCTCCTGTTTTCATTTCACTCTGCTGTGACCTGGGGCCAGTTAAGACTTCTACATCTCTCTAATAAAAACTCAAGGTAACCTAGAAGATCCTCCAACCATATAAGTTTTGCTGGACTCTTCTTGATCTCATACCTCTTAGCTCGTACTGCTGAGAAACCTGAGGCAGTTAGAGACTTTTATCTCCTCTAAAATAGTCCCTGAGTGATATCTAAGATCTCCAACCATATAAGTTTTGCTGGACCTCTTCTTGTCTCATACCTGGCGTCAGTTCACACCAAAAAAAAAAAAAAAAAAAATATCACCCAGATACTATCCGTTCTACTTCCCTGGGTCTCTCCTCTCTTACAAAATTTTATTGCTAAACCTGGGAGTTACTTCCAAAAAAAAAACCCACCCCCAAGGCCCATCTACCAAGCTTTTCCTGACTTTCTTTTCCTCAATGCCGCAAAATGAAACAAGATCAAAGAAAGGATTAACAGGTTTTCCCCCACCCCCCACCCCCCCCTCGGCTTCCCCGTCCCGTCTTCCTCAAGAGCTGAAATCTGTAGACATTGGATACACAATGATAAACAAGAGTCCCAACCTCTAACAACTTCCCAACTTTCCACCCTGCAACGTTTGTTCTCCGCTCATCCGAAATCTCGCAGGCGGACTTTAAGGGCAATGATCGCAGATCTTAGACAAGATTTCCAATCTTAACAGCCAGGACGGTCACATTGAAAACTCAAAAATGTCAGAATTTGCGGATTCACACAACTCCCTCATTGACGCCGAACATATGCCCTAGAGGAGTAAGTTCAACAGCCTCCTCGAATAAAGTACTGACCTCGAAGACAGATCCAGACGCAACAACGTCAGAATTAGAGCATACCCGAATCAATCACCATCCGACCAACTCAAACTCTTTCATCACGGATCTGATGGCTCCCTCACAACCTCCCAATTGCAGTTCTCACAACTAAACAATCGTCAGAATTCACAGAATAACCGAAGACCGAAGCCGCGGAATCATCCACAGCAATTAACCAAGAGACACCATCGCCGTGTTCCACATTACCAACATAAAAGAAGAGTTCCTAAAACACTCCGCAAAGTCGACTCCCTGCCAGAAAGATTCCAAACCATTTGCCCTTTCCCGGATTTATCGGCAGCTAACTATGATTCGAACGTTGTTGAATTCCAACCCACAACAAAGTGCTTAGGTAAAAGGAATCCCCTTATCGTGGGTATTCTGTAAAACTAATCATCAACCAAGATGGATTCTCAAATCAAATGTTCTACCCCAGATGAAGCAATGTTCTACCTTGAGACACTGGGACATGCTTCCTGGCACCGACTTTCAGCGCCGGTTTCGCAAGAAACAACCCCGACCGAGATGGTAACCCCCCTGTGGTCTGTGAAATCTTCCCGTCGTTCGATCAAGCCAACAATCCAGTGAACCGTCAATCACGTTATAATCCTTTGTGCCTGTCTGCTCTCTAGCATTTGCTGGAGCTTTTCCTGGAGGGTAGACGACTCTCCCGGTAATTTGACCTCACACATGTATTATTTCTCCCCTCTATATTCTGTAGCGTGACTGCCTCATTTTTCCTCCCTTCTTCTAAGGGATAGTTTGGATGCTATTGTTAAAGTTTACATTTGGTAGTTTTCTTGTTTTCTCTACTCAGCGGTAAACTTTGATTCTCCCCTCGTCTGTCAACACCACTTTAGGTACTTCTCCTTATACGGAGCTCTCCCTTCTGTACTACACTGCCCTCAGCTCTATTCTACCTACTCCTATGGCGTTTAAAGTACTTTCTTACAATGTGAAGGGTTTGAATTCATCCTTAAGCGCCGTTTTGTGGAAGAGGCAACCAGGTCTGTTTGCCGATGTCTGTTTGTCTTCATGAGAACGCATCTCCTTGAGACCGATGCACATCGTCCCTCCACCCTCCGCAACCGCCATTTCCCACATATCTATCAGCACACTCTCCCAAATAAAAACAGCAGGAGTGGCAATTATCATCAAGAATACGGTTACCTTTCAACCATATCAGGTCTCACAGACCCTCTAGGTAGATATATCATTCTGATTTGTGAGATAAACTCTAAACAGTTTTCGTTAGTAGCTTTATATGCACCCAACGTTAGATAGAACAAAACAACGCGGGTCACCTCCCGAAGACCTAAAATCACTGCTACTTGAGGAAGTAACAACATAGACATCTGAGGATACCCTCCATACGCTGAAAAAGATTTTCACCTTTTTTCCCACCCCCATTCGTCCCACGATCCTCGAAACGGCCTTTTATCTTGTAGATAAGTTGGTACTATAACCGCAAAATATGACTTCCACCATCGGCCACATTAACCTGGTCTGATCATGGCACTCCAGTTAACTTGCAGATAAAATCCTCGTTCCCTACTTCCCAACCCCGTTTGTGGAGAATTAATAATTACTTACTTAAATCCCATATTAATGTGACATATCTGAGAAAACATCTTCAAGACTATTTTTCTTTGAACATTCATTCCGTGACCTCCCCAACGTCACTATGGTGTGCCCACCGAGGCATAAATATGAGCGAATTTTTATACAACTGGCCATCGCTGCAAAAAAAGAATATAACTCCACCCTATACAATCTCATCTCCTCAAATTCAACAATCCGAAAAAGAATTAAACTAACCCCTCCTCCAATAATAAAAACAGTTAACAAACAACACTATGACCTCCCGGCATCTATTACCTCCAGAAACTATGAGAGAACTTAACCAAATTAAAGTTGCAATACTATATACAGGAGATCGACCTTCAAAAATTCTTACTAGAAGAATTAAAAATATCAATCAGGGCCCGAACAAAATGAGCTATTAACTAACGGGAATGCAAAAATAGAAATTCCTCTAAGATATTCAAAATTCAGTTTGCGAAATATTACTCCAAGCTTTATATCATTTAAAAAAAAAATTAGAATTTTCACTCTCCCATCTTGAACAAAGAGATAAAAGTTTTTTTTTGACTCAGTAACCCTCCCTAAATTGGACAAATCCCATTTAAAGACCCTCAATACTCCTTTCACAACAGCTGAAGTACAAAAAGCAATTAGATCCAGCAAGTTGGAATAAAACACCAGGACCTGAAGACGGGCCTCCTAATGAGTACTGACCCACCTTTTCCATCCGAGGATACTAGCCCCGCACTCTGACTGCATGTTTTCTGACCCTGCTTCCTCCTCAAACTCCCCCTCCCAAAGAACTGCTTCAAGCGAGTTATTACTACAATTCCCAAACCAGGCAAAGCCGAGGACATATCCTCCAACTATATCACTTTTAAACAATGTAGTAAAAAATAACGCCAAAATCTTAGCCTCTCGTCTCAACTTTCCTTCCTCCTTATAACACAATGAACCAATTGTTTTGTGCCAGGTAGACAAGCAGAGAGCTACTTTCTGACGTCTCTTGGACCTTGTGCAATAGCGGGCAACCTCGAATCCAACGTGCCTTTCTCTCACTATCCTCGACGCCGAAAAAAGGATTTCGACAGAGTTAACTGCGCTACATGAATTAACGTTCTAACTCTGGATTCTTTCTGATTCCCTTCGACCTCACAAATGGCACACGTCAGGCTGCCCCTTGTCCCCTTTAATTTTTTGTCTTTCATCGAACCCCTAGCTATAAGATAAAAGCAAAACTCCTTAATTCTCTGGCATTTGCTGTCCAAAACACAAACCCATAAAGAAAACCTCTACCGGATGACGTTATGTTAATGATCCTCGATCCACCAATTTTCAATTCCTGTTAATCTAAGATATCTTACAAGAATATTCTCTAGTCTCCTTTTATAAACTTAACAAGCAATCCAAATCCTATATTTTTCCCATTAATAATATCTTCCTACCAGAACCGTTATTGAAGGAATTTGGCTTTACTTAGCACATTCATCCATCGACACTTACTTAGGTATCAAAGTCACCCCGCCCCCGCACTCGACCCTAGTCCACGAATCTTGATCTTTTATACGCAGAACTAGAAACAGAAATAAAGCGAACCTCTCTAAAATCTACAACTTTCATAGGATAGCTAGAATTAACATAAATAAATATGTCTTACCTGCCTAAGTCATCTACCTATGCTCTCGCCAATTTCCTAATCATTCCACAGCTCACATTACTAGACTGCAAAACGTCTTCTCTCTAATTTCATATGGAATGGCAAAAAAAGCAAGGGTCCAAAAAGGATCTCCTTTACTATAGTCGTGGAAGAAGGTGGACTGGGCCAATGTTCCAAACCTACAGGCATATAATTACAGCTCCTTCACGAACAAGCCCTCCCCCTGTGGTCAAATGAAAGTCCCACGTCGTTGGGTGCAAATTAGAAGCTCCTCTTTCAACCCTCGCCTAGTTAGCTAACACCTTATAAGCATCGTCTTTTAGGAGCTCCTTTTTCCTGACCTCATACATTTTGCTAAAAGAACAAACTCCTCTGGATGTTCATGATGCTGGGATGAAAATTTAATTGATACCTCGTCCTGGTCTTCGTCTAGAAATTCAATCAATTATCAACTTTCCCCATGATAACGTCGTCTTAAATCTTTTACAGACGTCGTAATCCTCATAACAGTTTGAGGATACCAAGTATTTAACTTCTTTCAATATTTACAAGTAAGGTATCTAATCCAATCAATTAAACTGTCCTTCCTCATCGGTTGCTTCACCTCCTAATTTTTCCACAAACAATTTTCATCTTTTAAAAAGAAGTGCTTTGAAAAGGCCTGTACGTTATGCTATAACAAATGAACTCTGACAACCAAAGTGTACATAAATCATGCCTATATGCTCAACATGTCCCAAAAATAATTACTAAACAAATTTTCCATTGAACAGTGGAATGAGGCTCATAAGGGCTTCTATACACTCTCTTAGAAAGGGGTGCCCTTAATCATACTTGAAGTAATGCGTAAGAATACTATCTTCGCTGGGACCCTAGCGCCCACAGCGCCTGGCCCATAATGCTTACTGGAAATCTTCTGGGCTATGTTGAAAAATTTTGGTCAACTGTGTACCTTACTCCACGGCTTTGGTGGGGGATGCCCATATATAAAAAACGTTAATGGAAGACTGTATTCCCGCTTCGCTTCCCCCCCCAAGATTTACCCGGTTTTCAATGTAAACCTACCCCAGAACTTGCAGTGTTAGATATCGGCCTTTCTGCAATTCCTATATCACTGAGAACTGTTTTTTTCCATGTTCTAATCTCTGCACGTTTAGCTATTGCCACGGCCTGGAAATCCTCCCGAACCCCATCAATCACTGAAATAATCAGTAGAGTTAACTTTAACTATCATTGTGAGCTAAAACTCATAGACCCCCCGCATGTCTGTCCAAAAAGAAGGTCGTTGTGGGAACCCTGGCTCTCGTCCAAATTCTGCTCAAATGGCTTTCTTTGAACTTATTCTTCCCTTCTGCTCTTGATATTTGTTTGATTGACTGCTACATTGTATAATAATACGTTGATTTCTGTACCGCTGATTTTATTTGATTTTCTTGTTTAGTTCTTCTGCTTGCGGTTGCAAGCTTTGCTGTTTTTTTAATTGCACTGATTCTGCCTTGTACCATACTTACTTCTATTTTTACCTGTAAACCAGCTCTTGCTTTACTCTTGAATATAACATGTTTAAAGAAGCCTGTGTTGGAGTGCCATGATCCGTTTACCAAAGACGGCGATCCGAGAGCTAAATACCCCCAGGACGGTCCAAGATGGCATCCGGACGTAAGTGAGGCGTTACAATATGTATTCAAATAAATAAATTTGGGTGAGGGAGTCATATCGGTATGAGTCCCTCAGGGATGAATTGTTTTTGAAGAGATCTGGCAAATGTGGGCTCTTTCAGGCTGGTATCCCTGGGAGCAAAAATGGTTGAGTCAGCAAGGCTGGCTTTTGGGCCTCCGAGCCAGTGGAGTATGGCTGGGGGTAATGGTGTTTTTTCCAACCCTTAGGGGTTTTGGTCGCCAGGTCGCTTAGTACCATGATTGGGGTTTATGGTGCCTCGGAGCCAGCGGGGGGTAAATGGTTTAAAGTACTGATATATGTCGCCAGATTTTTAACTTCAAGGCCCTCCTTCCCTTTTAGGGTGACAAAAAAAAAAAGAGGAGGATTTACATGGCTCTTATTTAATTTTACCATTATTCTAGTTGGAATCATATAAGATAGAGTCACAGGGCTCGGCTTCTACTACTGATCGGCAGTTACTAATTATTGGTTAGATATGGCACAGTTTTATATAGATATTTGCTAGGTTGTTGGTTTTAACATCTTCATATGCTTTAAATTGGGATCTGTTAAAATACGTATGTGAATTATGGTTCCTTGAGGTTGCTCACATTTTAGCCAAGGACAATGATCATCTTGGATATGGCTTCCTGATGTGTAGTTGTGATACTTGGGGGTAGGGTCCTGTGATGGGGAGGAACGAACATCGCAGTTATGTCTCTCCACCCTCCCTCGGTGTTTTCTGAAAAGCTTATGATGATATAACTCTCCCCTTTATATACCTCAAATGTCTCATACCTGTATAAAAAAAAAAAAATAAAAAAAAAAGATTAAATCTGTAGTCTGGCGCTGGGAACAATGAATTAAAGTGATGAGAAGCTTCAAGGACCCATTTTTGGCTGATAGGTAATTTTGACGAAGAGGTTGTCTATTATTGTGGTGTATGCTCATGCTGCTCTCATGGTTTTCACTAGGACAAGGCTGTCAGCTATCATATAGAGGCTTGTATCGGCTATACAGCTCTGTAAGCAATCAGAAGTACGGGTAGCATCAAGATGGTGCTGGCCTACATCTATTACTGCAATCGATTTCCAGGCACGGAATGGCGCCCGGACTGCGCCATGTCATTCAGCGATTATGGACGTCAAGAGAGATACAGCAAGCAAATGTTTACCACAGTGGGACGACGCTGTTTATTTGGGGGATTGTTCCCCAGAACAACGTGTTGGTCTCTCTCAATGGGGTCCTTTGGTCTAGTGATAACGGCCGGGGGCAGGAGAGGAATCGGAGGGCCCTTAAGTTCAATCTGCGTGGCTAGGGTTGAAGGTTCTGAGGTTAACTAAAGTGAATGGACAAGGCCTTAGGAATGTTGGAGGACAATGTTGTGGAAACTTTCTCTTGGCTCTTTCTATAAGCTGGACAGACGTGGGTTAGTTTATTGTAGGGCTCTATTTGTCATGGCTGTTTAATAGCTGGTTGCTAACAGTGATATTACATAGTTGTATAGGTTACAGTCATTGCTTAAGGCTGAAATAATTGTCTTCGATTGGGTACTTTTTTCATGGCTTAAGATGCATAATATGGCTGCTTGGGGTGCATATTGGTGCTTGGGCTTAGCTGCTCCCAGAAATACCCCCTTTTCTGGGGGCACTGTATGATGAAAAGTGTAACTAATACTGACTGAGTCAGGGTGCTTCAGAGTTTTTAACTTAGTGGGGTAAATATTAATTGATAGCTTGATGATCAGTCATTGTGAGGTAGTGTTTTGTGATTCCCATACATGCGCCCCAAGTTATGATTCTCTGTGGTGAGGTCCCATTACGGCTCCCCTAATTGGGTTAAAGCCACAGTTGTCTCACTTGAGCTATTTGATCCTTGAACTATTGGATCAGCAGCCCCAATTAGTATAGTGGGGTTATACATCTTTTTTTACCCTTCACTGCTTCATGGATTTGTCGGTTAGGCCATGGAAGGTGATTGTTGTAGGTAGCTTTCCAGGGCAGATGCAAATTGCTAGTGGTCATTTTGTGAGTTTGGATATTAGGGCAGTTTTGGTGGGGGTCGAGCCCTTTAAGGTGTCAAAGGCCTCTCCTGTGGCGGTGCAGGAGTCAGGTGGAAGTTGCAGGTCAAGTTATGGTGGACTAATTTTAACTAATAGAGGATGTTAAGCCTCATGGTGTG
The DNA here is from genome assembly GCA_025379985.1 of Phyllomedusa bahiana. NCBI lineage: Eukaryota > Metazoa > Chordata > Amphibia > Anura > Hylidae > Phyllomedusa > Phyllomedusa bahiana. The sequence continues at coordinate 87,579 of JAODAL010010090.1, read as the reverse complement.
AAGAGGCTGAGCTTTGGAAGTGGCCAGCCTTAAGGATGGTATAATGGTTATGGCATCCAGGGGCGGGCACGGTGGTTAATCAGGATTTAGGATCTTCAGTAGGGTCATTGGTGCCCCTATAGTGTACTGGCTCTGCTAGAATGGCAAGCCAGAGCGTGCCGCCCCTTATTGCTGTCTGGCCGGTGCTGCATGTCAGACAGCTGGGAATATCACACAATTGTCTAGCACTCCACCTGACTCCTTCCATGTTTGTTGTACTTATGTGGTTTGAATAAAGCTGTGGCCATTTGACACCAAAAAGTGAATGTGTTAGTGCATTTATTCTTGTGTTTGAATGGGGTATTAGTTAGAGCGGGGGTTCATCCCATATCCAAAAGTCATGAAATTCATCAACTTCAGACTGTGGGGATATTTTAATCTGTGGTCAAGAGTTAATTTATCAACTTTTTGTGGAGAATTCTGTGTCAAATCCAGTGTTTGTGTACTTCAGGTCTAGATACATCTCAAATCCATCCATGTACACTGCCATGATGTGTCTGGGTCATCTGCCTTGACATCAACGACTCCAGACTCCACCGTTGCCGTTGGCAGGGGTACTTGAGCACTGAGGAACCTGTGGGAGGATGGACGATGGCTCAAATAGATCTCTCTATCATTACCAATGGCTGCAATCTTTCACTGACATCACAAGTCCACTACCTTGGGATAACCTTTGACTCCAATCTGGCCTTTAAACCACACATCCAAACCCTTACCCTTGCCTCCACCTGAAAAATATCTCCCGAATCTGCTCATTCCTTCACTTTGAAAGCGCAAAAATACTTGTTCATGCCCTCGACATCTCACGCCTAGACTATTGCAACATCCTTCTCTGTGGCCTCCCATCTAGCACCCTCGCTCCCCTTAACTCTGCTGCCCATCTGATTCACCTCTCTCCTCATTACTCCTCTGCCTCTCCCCTTTGCCAATCCCTTCACTGGCTGCCCTTTGCCCCCACCGGACTTATGTGGCCATGAGATGTAGTATCCACGTCTCCAGTCCCTGAACAGACAGATTTTGTTGCATCTGTTCCAGGACATGAAGTAGTGAAATGACGTTGTTCATCCCGTACTCCTGATGACTGACAAATTACATGGCCCCCTAAAAGAGCCTGAGCAAAGAGTACGTGTCTCGCATGAGCTGCCACTGGGTGACATAAAAATTACACAGTGGAGTATCCCTGTCCGCATGGATCATCAAGAAATCATTAATGGCCTTTCTCTGTTCATAGATTTCTCTCTGTTTTGCTCTGTTCATAGATTTCTCTGTTTTGCTCTATTAATAGATTTCTCCCTGTTTTGTTCTGTTAATAGATGTCTCCCTGTTTTGTTCTGTTAATAGATTTATCCCCTGTTGTGCTCTGTTCATAGATTTCTCTCTGTTTTTTCTCTGTTCTGTTCATCTCAAGGAGAGTGTGCTTGGTGGTGTAGGAATGTGTAAGTGCTTGCAAAGTTTCCTGGCCAGTTCTCTGTATGGTGCAGAGTCCACCACTTGGAAAGGGAGAAACTGCAGTACCACCAAGTTGGACAGGAGCACGGTCAGCTTCTGCCCCTTGGGATGGCTAGACGGATACTGCTGTCTCTTGGCAATCTTCTCGGTGAATGACTGCTTGCACCATGAGTGGCGAGGAGCAGGAGCATATGGATGGGTAGATGATGTGAAAGACAGACAACTCCCTTCGGCAGAGGTTGTGGAGCCTTGACTTCCTGACATGGGAGGCATGCCACTGGGTGCTTCTGCTGCGGCAGGATGGACTGCCACATCTGAGATACATTTCTCCCAGGCCACTGTATGGTGATGCTGCATAGGTTGATGCAGGGCTGTGGTGCCAACTAGAGATGGGCGAATTTCTCAAATATTTGGCTTGTCAGATTCGCTGAATTTTCAGCAAAAAATCGTTTCGACACAAATTTATTAGCGGCGAATCGCGTTAAAAAATAGCTATTTCTTGGCTGCGGAGAGCCTGTAGAGTATTGTAGAACACTGTGCCATGCTCAAATATGCATAGAGAGAGTGATTTGGTCTTGATACAATGCTGTGTTTTAGTATGACACACAGATGACAGCCGCCGCTATTAGAATCGCTTCACACTTCACTTCTCTGGGCAGTTACAGGGGCAAAACTGACCAAATAACTGAAGTGGGAATGTAGCTGGACAAGGTAATGTCAGCGCCAGCTGTAAAGAACCGAGTTGAGGACCAAGATCCTACTATAACGTCCAAGAGCGCACTACTATAACACCGACATCAGATGACTCCACAGGTTATGACAGAACCCGTTCTGTTAAACGCTGATAGAGCCCCCTGAAAGAGTGGAGAGGGTGTCGGCAGTAATTTTGTGTTGACGGCACTGATCATTTAGCCCTTCCTTTCATCCGTTAGTGTCCGCTTTCAATAATCCATCAGTATTGCAAAAGCCAAAAACAAACAGGAGTTGATACAAAACAGAGATGATCAGTAAATGGGAAATTTCATGTCTTCTGTGTTCTGCATCCACTCCTGCTTTTGGCTACCTAATCATCAGACAATCCTGATCCTTTTCATTCCTTCTGACAGATTATAAGAAGGGGAAAACCAAACATAGTGGCAACGTCATAGAGTGGTGGAGGGTGGAAACAGCATTAGGAAACCACAGGGTGATCGACTGAGAAAGTGGTCAGTTGGCAGCAGCAAGAGTAGGCCACAGAGTGGCACAATCACAAAGTGTGGAGTTGGAAACAACATCAATAGGCCACATAGTGACAAATGACAGGTTGAGAAGGTGGCACAAACAGGAGTAGGCCACAGAGTGGGACAATGACACAGTGTGGAGGTCACGGCAGCAGCCACAGCAGCAGCATGAGGTCAGGCAGTGGCACAATCACCTTCTGGAGGTGGCAAAAAACAGGAGTAGGCTACAGAGTGGGACAATGACACAGTGTGGAGGTCACGGCAGCAGCCACAGCAGCAGCATGAGGTCAGACAGTGGCACAATGACACAGTGTGGAGGTGGGTGGCAATACCAGTCCCTGGTAAAGATGGTTGGTGGCAGATGGAGAAACTGGCAGCAGATGTGTGGCATCAGGCAGGTGGCAGCATCAGAATAGTGGCTGAGACAGGTAGTTTGAACCCAGACTCATTTCTCACAGTTTGGGTGAGGGGTCATGGCTGATGTAGTCTGACGCCTAAGGCATTGGTGTGTGGAAATCCTGGCCGATCCACGCCTGATTCATCTTGACAAAGGTCAGTCGTTCCACATTTCCCGTGGACAAGCGGGATCTCCTTGGGGTAACGATGGCCCCGTGCCGCACTGAACACCCGCTCTGATGCCACACTACTGGCCGGGCAGGACAGCTTCTCCACTGCAAACTCGGCAAGTTGCGGCCACACATCCAGTTTAGCTGCCCAGTAGTCCAGCGGATCTTCTAACTGGGGTGGCAGAGTGCTGTCCAAGTAGGCCACCACTTGTTGGTTCAGGGTCTGCTCCAGGCCCTGCTACTGCTGCTGGCGACTGCCCTCCTCACTACGCGGGTGAAGCCAGCGGCTCATTAGTGACTCCCGACTAACGTTGCTGCTGATCGAGCGGCAACTACACCGACCCCCCCCCATTCCCCATCCAGCCGCGTCAGTAGTACGTGAGCGCTGAAGCACCCCCCGGTCAGACCTGTCAGAGGAGGGACGATGCCGCACATAGCGAGCGCCAACTGACTAAGGAGGATTCCCTATAGTATTTGAGTTTGTCCTCCCTCTCAATAGCTGGGAAAAAGGCTCCCATTTTGGACCGGTAGCGAGGGTCCAATAAGGTAGAGAGCCAGAAGTCATCCCTCTGCCGGATGTTGACTTTTCGGCTGTCACTAGCCAGTTAAATCAGCATGTTGCGGGCCATCTGCACAAGTGACTCCAAGGGGCTCCCTGCCTCCATCTCCACTGTATAGTGCCACGGTGCTTGCGGGTCATCTGCCTCGTCTTCCTCATCTCCATCTACCTCCCCTGCTCCCTCCTCTTGTCACCTGGGTAGAAAATCCACTCATTTCACCAGACAATGCTTCTGCTCCAATGTCCTCCTCCTCCTCCATTGAGTCCCCAGCGGACTCATGTGGCCGCGAATGTAGTCGCTACATCTCCTGTCCCCTGCCCAGACAGATTTTTCAGCATTGTTCAGAGACATGAAGCAGTGGAATGACGTTATTCATCCCGTAGTCCTGGCGACTGACAAATAACGTGGCCTCCTCGATCCGCCTGGATCATCAAAAAATCGTTAATGGCCTTTCTCTGTTCATACAGTCGGTACAACATGTGCAGGCTGGAATTCCAACGGGTGGAAACATCGCATATCAGAGTGTGTTGGGGGAGGCCGTTCTGCCGCTGCAACTCGAGGAGGGTGTTCCTGGCTTTGTAGGAATGGATGAAGTGCATGCACAGTTTCCTGGCCATTTTCAGAATCTTCTGAAGATCGGTGGAAGACTTCAGGAACCTTTTCACAACCAGATTGAACACGTGCGCCATGCAGGGCGCATGGACCATCCCTCCTCGGTGCAGCGCGGACACCATGTTCCTCCCATTGTCCGTCACCATGGTTCCGATTTGCAGTTGGCGCGGAGAAAGCCACACATCGATTTCTTGCTGCATGACGCGGAGCAGTTCCTCCCCTGTGTGACTTCGTTCGCCGAGGCAAGCCAGGTGTAGAAATGCGTGACACCGCTGTGCCCTACACATGTGGTATGATGGAGCAGTACTTGTGGAGGCTGAGATGGTGGTGGTGGTGGAGGAGGAGGAGGCGGACATTGGCGCAGGAGCCGCAGTTTGACAACGTGGAGGAGAAAGCGGCGTCTCCTGTCCCAGTTGTTGGTGTGCCTGGGCCGGAAGCACATTCACCCAGTGGGCCGTAAAGGACATGTACTGGCCCTGACCGTAGTTACAGCTCCAGACGTCCGCGCTGCCGTGCACCTTGGAACAAACCGATAAGCTCAAGGACTGGCCCACCTTCTGTTCTACATATTTATGAAGTGCTGGTACTGCCTTTTTGGAAAAGAAATTACGGCTTGGAACTTCCATTTCGGCTCGGCATAAGCCATTAGTACTCTGAACGGTGTAGAGTCCACCATTTGGAAAGGGAGGGACTGCAGCACCAAAAACTTGGACAGGAGTACAGTCAGCTTCTGCACCTTAGGATGGTTGGACGCATACTGTTGTCTCTTTGCAATCGCCTCGCTGAACGACTGCTGGCGCCATGAGTAGCGAGGAGCAGGAGCATCTGGACCGGGAGATGATGTCAAAGAGAAACAGCTCCCTTCTGCAGAGGTGGTGGAGCCTTGACTGACTGCAATGGCATGTGTGCCACTGGGCGCTGCTGCTGCTGCTGTGGCGGCAGGATGGACCACCACATCTGAGCCACGTTTCTCCCAGGCCACCGGATGGTGATGCTGCATGTGTTGAGGCAGGGCCGTGGTGCCAACGTTAGCTACCTGGCCACGCTTCACTTCCTGCTTCCAGATTCTACATATACCGATATTCGGCTCCTCCGGTGTTTTAGCAAAGAACTGCCACACCGCCGAGTATCGGATTTTACCGCCAACGCTCCGCACTGAGTGAATACTGCCGCCGCTGCCTCGCTGAGCCCATGTGCCACTACTTTCTTGGACCTGCGAAGCGGGATTTTTACCCCGTGGCCGCTTGGCTCCCGACCTCACACTGCTGCTATCCTGCTGACTCACGGCCATACAACCCACTTGCTGGCTGCGCCGCTGCCTGACGCGCAAGCTGACGCCCTCTTCTCCTGACGATGATGAAGCCCTTGCCTCACCCGGCTCCCAAGTGCGGTTGGCTACATCATCATCTGTTTCATCGTCACTGCTGTCCTCATCACCGGTCTTGGTATACAGAGGCTGACCCCTCACAACATGACCTCCCATGCCACTCTCAACATCTATACTTTGCCGTCTACTGCAAGAAGCAGGGAATATTGGCCCCATTTCTTCGCTGCCAATTAGCTGCTGACTGCCCTCCTCAAATTGTTCATCCTCGCTATATAGTGGCGCTGAGCCCAGACCACATAGTAGATCTCTGGCTGAGGGAACCGAATGGGACAGAGGCGGGTTGAAGATAGGTGAGGGCCGCTGACCCGCTCCCGGGCCATGCCAACTAAGGGTTGTGTCTGACGTTCCCACCGACTCTTGGCTGGGGTTGCCAAATGTCATCTGGGAGGAAGTGGATGACCTAGTCAACCAATCAAGAACCATTGGGTTGCTAGTCAGCACACGGCCGCTAGATGACAGTGGCAGTTGTGGCCTCACCGAGTGACCCCTGCTGAGACGTCCCCTTGCTGTGCTGAGACCTGGGCCTGCTCCAGGAATATTTGTGTCCTCTGCCACTTGCAGGTGAAGAGCCTGCCCCCTCTCTGTCTGACAACGTTTTGTTCTAAATGTACAGACCTTTGTGAAAAATATTGTATATGAAAAATCACACCCTTATTTTACTCCAAAAAGAAACCCACTAAGGCTTGGGGAAAAACCCCTTGGGTTAAATTCGCTCCACAAATGGGCAGGAAAAAAATTTCTTGTAGGCCGTTAAAAACTCTGTGGATTTTACGGGAAGAAAAGGCTTAATTAAAAACCTTTGGTTTTTGAAATTTTGCTACGAATTTCTTCGTGGGGGGTCAATAAGAAATTTTCTTTTTGCTGAGTGCAACTCGAAAAATACTATTTAACCCCCTTAGAAGTAAATTTCGCCCAAAGAATTGAGCCCCACAAACTACTACTTTGTGCGGGTTACAAAGTCGTGTTTTTTACCCAAAAAACAAGAGTAAAAATTTAATTAACCTTTGCTTGTGTTTAGGGTACAGGGGAAAAATTATTATTTTGGCGGGGAAAATGACGGGTTTTTTGGAGTACCCACTGAAAAACAACGCTTTAATTAAACCCCTGGATGTAAATTGCGCCAAAGAATTTTGCCACCACAAACAAATACTTGTACGGTTAAAAAAAGCGGTGTTTTTTAGCCACCAGCAAAGATAAAATTTTAATTAAACCCTTTTTTGGAATTTGGCTACATAAAAATTTATATTTTTGGCGGGAAAATGACGGTTTTCTTTGGGGTCACCCCAGTGAAAACAAATTAAAATTTAAACCCCGGATGTAAATTCGCCAAAGAGTTTACCACCACAAACTACTACTTGTAGGGGTCAATGCAGTGTTTTTTTACGCCACACAAGAGTAAAATTTTTAATTAACCTTTGCTTTGAAAGGTACAGGAAAAAAATTTTAAATTTTGGCGGTGAAAGATACGTTTCTGAGCACCACAGCTGAAACAAAACGCTAATTAACCCACTGGATGTAAATTGCGAAAGAATATATGCCACCACAAACAACCCGCTTTGTATCGATGTGACCACTAAGTCGGTGTTTTATACGCCCCAACAAGAGAAAAAATTGTAATTAACCTGTGTTGTTTGAATTAGGCATACGGAAAATATGTATAGTATTTTTTGGCGGTGAAAAAGTGACGTTTTCTTGGAGTCACACAGCTTAAAAACAACGCTTAATTAACCTTGGATGTAAATTGCGGCAAAGAATTGAGCCACCATAAACTACTAGCTTTGTAGCGTGTTACAATGCAATGTTTTTTACGCCACACAACAAGAGATAAAATTGTAATTAACCTTTGCTGTGAATTAGGCTACAGAAAAATGTATATATTTTGGCGGTGAAAATGACGGTTTCTTGGAGTCACCACAGCTGAAAAACAACGCTTAATTAACCCCTGGATGTAAATTGTGCCAAAGAATTATCCACCACAAACAACTAGCTTTGTAGCGTGTTACAATGCAGTGTTTTTACGCCACACAACAAGATATAAAAATGTAATTAACCTTTGCTTGTGAATTAGGCTACAGGAAAAATGTATATATTTTTGGGGTGAAAATGACGGTTTATTGGAGTCACAACAGCTGAATAACAACGCTTAATTAACCCCTGGATGTAAATTGCGCCAAAGAGTTGAGCCACCACAAACTACTAGCTTTGTAGCGTGTTACAATGCAGTGTTTTTTTACGCCACACAAGAGATAAAATTGTAATTAACCTTTGCTTTTGTAAATTAGGCTACAGGAAAAATGTATATATTTTGGCGGTGAAAATGACGGTTTCTTGGAGTCACCACAGCTAAAAAACAACGCTTAATTAACCCATGGATGTAAATTGAGGCAAAGAATTGAGCCACCCCAAACTACTAGCTTTGTAGCGTGTTTACAATGCAGTGTTTTTATGCCACACAACAAGAGATAAAATTGTAATTACCTTTGCATGTGAATTAGTCTGCAGGAAAAATGTATATTTTTTGGCGGTGAAAAAGACGGTTTCTTGGAGTCACCACAGCTGAAAAAACAACGCTTAATTACCATCTGGATGTTATTTGCGGCAAAGAATTGAGCCACCACAAACTACTAGCTTTGTAGCGTGTTACAATGCAGTGTTTTTTACGCCACACAACAAGAGATAAAATTGTAATTAACCTTTGCTTGTGAATTAGGCTACAGGAAAAATGTATATATTTTGGCGGTGAAAATGACGGTTTCTTGGAGTCACCACAGCTGAAAAACAACGCTTAATTAACCCCTGGATGTAAATTGTGCCAAAGAATTTAGCCACCACAAACAACTAGCTTTGTAGCGTGTTACAATGCAGTGTTTTTTACGCCACACAACAAGAGATAAAATTGTAATTAACCTTTGCTTGTGAATTAGGCTACAGGAAAAATGTATATATTTTGGCGGTGAAAATGACGTTTCTTGAGTCACCGCAGCTGAATAACAACGCTTAATTAACCACTGGATGTAAATTGCGCCAAAGAATTGAGCCACCACAAACTACTAGCTTTGTAGCGTGTTACAATGCTGTGTTTTTTACGCCACACAACAAGAGATAAAATTGTAATTAACCTTTGCTTGTGAATTAGGCTACAGGAAAAATGTATATATTTTGGCGGTGAAAATGATGGTTTCTTGAGGTCACCACAGCTGAAAAAAAACGCTTATTAACCACTGGATGTAAATTGCACCAAAGAATTGAGCCACCCCAAACTACTAGCTTTGTAGCGTGTTACAATGCCGTGTCTTTTACGCCACACAACAAGAGATAAAATTGTAATTAACCTTTGCTTGTGAATAAGGCTACAGGAAAAATGTATATATTTTGGCGTTGAAAATGACGGTTTATTGGAGTCACCACAGCTGAAAAACAACGCTTAATTTACCACTGATGTAATTTGCGCCAAAGAATTGAGCCACCACAAACTACTAGCTTTGTAGCGTGTTACAATTTTTACGCCACACAACAAGAGATAAAATTGTAATTAACCTTTGCTTGTGAATTAGGCTACAGGAAAAATGTATATATTTTGGCGGTGAAAATGACGGTTTTTGTGGAGTCACCACAGCTGAAAAACAACGCTTAATTACCCCTGGATGTAAATTGCGCCAAAGAATTGAGCATCCACAAACTACTAGCTTTGTAGCGTGTTACAATGCAGTGTTTTTTACGCCACACAACAAGAGATAAATTGTAATTACCTTTGCTTGTAAATTAGGCTGCAGGAAAAATGTATATATTTTGGCGTGAAAATGACGGTTTCTTGGAGTCACCACAGCTGAAAAACAATGCTTAATTAACCACTGGATGTAAATTGCGCCAAAGAATTGAGCCACCACAAACTACTAGCTTTGTAGCTTGTTACAATGCAGTGTTTTTTACGCCACACAACAAGAGATAAAATTGTAATAACCTTTGCATTGGTGAATTATACAGGAAAAATGTATAATGTTTGGCTGAAAAAGAGGTTTCTTGGAGTCACCACAGCTGAAAAACAACGCTTAATTAACCCTGGATGTATAATTGCGCAAAGAATTGAGCCACCAACAAACTACTAGCTTTGTAGCATGTTACAATGCGTGTTTTTTACGCCACACAAGAGATAAAATTGTAATTAACTTTTGCTTGTGAATTAGGCTCAGGAAAAATGTATATATTTTGGCGGTGAAAATGACGGTTTCTTGAGTCCACACAGCTGAATAACAACGCTTAATTAACCCTGGATTGTAAATTGCGCCAAAGAATTGAGCAGCCAAAAATGAATGTGGTATTTGTAATGTAAAAACGCTGTTTCTTTAAATGAATACAACAGGAACTGGCTAGATCCCCACTTGGATATTCAATGTTCTTGTGAGTACATAGGATTTAAATGTATAGTGCAGCTGCAGTTGGACGCACACTGGAATTCACATCCAATACCCAAAAAAATCAGAAATACAACGCTAAGAGACGAAGTCTCTTAGACAAGCTGAGACACCCCACAAAAATCGCTGTATAAAAATCATTCATCAGTAACAATCAGCTGCTTCAGCACCTTCCCTGATCATACAGTGAGAGCGTTTTGAGCTCCAGCGTCGCGCCCGGACTTATATAGTGCTTGACGTCACAGAATCCCACCGGTCTCTGATTGGCTTCATCTCTGCCAAATATATGCAGGCTATGCCCTTCATCCTCCCAGAGTTTTTTGCCCCATGTAACGCCATGTGCTCGCAACCATTTTATCAATGAAAAGCACACTTCGTTCACCCGAAGTACCCCAAACTTCGACTTCGTTCAGAACCAAAGTTTTCCTGAAATTCTAAACGAATTCCACTTCATTAGAATCAATTCACCCATCTCTAGTACCTACTCATGTTTAAGTTGCCAAAATTGCAGCAGTATAATTAAGGGTGATACAATATGTCACCCAACACAGGGTTATCCCATTCGGGTTAGAGGATATTTCACTTGTAACACACAAAATGTTATATACATGCTGCGTTGTCCATGCAGTAAATCATATATTGGACAAACATCGATAGCGATACGTATAAGACTCAATGAATATCGCTCGCAGATGCGGCTACTTAAGACTAGATCTAATGAGAATAGGATAGGAGAGGAAGGAACAAAGAAGTTTGGAGAGACGTCGGTAGTCCGGCATTTTGTAGAGTATGAACATTCAAATTCAAAAAACAGTGGCACACTATGGACTAAGGAAACCATCAAATGGGACATAGGAAATTTGGAAAAAGCATTACTGCTAACTAGGATACATGAAAAAAATTTAGGTTCTCAGTTCACACTTTTGGCCAAAAATGTTTAAGCCCACCTCCCAATCGTCAAGGGGACCTCAAGTGCAGGTGGGTCCTATGCTATTGTTACCTCTATTGGGTCCTGTTCAGACCTGCATACTTTAGGGAGCAAAGATACCTGCTTCAAAGAACACTGCACTGATTTAAAACCTGAGGAAGTGGGTGGGATGCAAAAACCAAAATGGAGACTACCACTCCTCCCTACATATCATCAAAAACAACAATTGGTTTTGCACATGGAAAAACTTTGTTTGAAAAAACAAATGCACACTGGTGTGGCAGCAATACATATAAACATTCAAATTCAAAAAACAGTGAGCTAAGCTGTTGTCTAATAGAAGAAGTTGTAGCATCTAATAATAAACAGATTAAAATTACAGCTCTTACGTAGAGAAGTATACTGGATCACTAAACTTGAAACGCTCACCCCAAAGGGGTTAAATGAGGAATGCTGCTGGAAGTGTTGGCTATGATAGCTTTAACCCCTTAAGGACCAGGCATTTTTTTTTTGGTGACACGTTCGTTTTTCCCTCCTCGCCTTCTGAAAGCCATAACTTTTTTATTTTTCCACGTACATAGACACATGAGGGCTTTTATTTTTCAGGACAAGATGTACTTTCTAATGGTGTTATTCACTATACTATAGAATATACTGGGAAACCGCAAAAAAATTCCAAGTGGGACAAATTGTGAAAAAAAAAAATATTTTCGCCATGTTTGCGGGGGTTTTGCTTTTACGGCGTTCAATCTTCGGTAAATATAATGTGTTATCTGTATTCTACAGGTTGTTACTCATCTGGAAATACCAAACATTTAGGGTTTCCGTTATGTTTTGGTACCGTAAAAAAATTCCAAACATTTTCTATTTTTGAAATTTGCGCCACGGCGCCATTTTGTGCGACCAATAACTTTTTTGTACTAAACTTACGGATGTCAGTGAGGCGGCATTTTTTGCGGGCTGAAGTGTACTTTTTATCGCTAGCAATTTTGAATGCATGTGACTTTTTTGATCATTTTTATTTCATTTTTTGAGTGATGTAAAATGACCATAAAACGCAATTTTGACGTTTGTAATTTTTTTTCTTCTACGGTTCAGCGTACGGGATAAATGATGTTATATTTTTATAGATCGGACTTTTTCGGACGCGGCGATACCAAATATGTGTAACTTTTTTATTATTTTAATGATTTTATTTGTAAAATGGGGAAAGAGGGGTGATTTGAACTTTTAATACTTTTTTTTTTTGTACTTTAAAATTTTATTTTTTTTATTTTTTACTGTAACATTTAGTCCCCCTATGGTGCTTGACCACTAGGGGGCGCAATTGTTAATACAACCTAATGCATTGCATATGCAATGCAGTAGGGTGTACAAAGATGGCGGTTTCCCCACTTACTGTCTGTGGACGGACGTGGGGCAAACCGGCCAGTGTAAGTGATGGGAGCCTTCACAGGGCTCCCCACCACCGTGTCCGGTCGTCGGATCGGCGCAGCATAGCTGCGTTGATGCCGATGACCGTAACGATCGGTGCGCGGCACTGATCGGCATTCATTCAGGCGCGGCCGCCATCTTTGCCACGGTGTCTGATGGGTTAAACAGCGCCAGTTGGCGGAGCCACCCGCCGGCGCTATTACTGCCGGGTGTTAGCGGCGTCCCCCTGCAAAGCCCCTTAGCGGCCCTGGGACGTACTCATACGCCCAAGGTCGTTAAGGGGTTAAAGAATTACTTGTTAAAAATAGTGAGTAAGTATTTTGTATTATAGAAGAATAATAATAATAATCTTTATTTATATAGTGCCAACATATTCCGCAGCACTTTCCAAATTCTAGGGTAAATGTACAGACATTACCCATTAAAAGTACTTACAGATGAGACACAAGGTGTGAGGGCCCTGCTCGTGAGAGCTTACAAACTATTAGGGTGTATAGGTAAAACAAACGGTGAGAAGTGCCAAGTTTACAATGGTCCAGCCATGTTTCATAAATAGGGGGTGGTTTACACGAAAAATGGATGAACCTGCCACCCTGACAGTACATCTATATACAGATAAGTGCCTGTGAGTGCCCTAGTGTAGGGAGTGACAGATGTGTGTGATAGAAGTTAAGGATCTTGGTAGGCCAGACTGAGAAGATGTGTTCTCAGGCCCCCTTAAAACGATGAGGGTTGTGAATGTGCCTGATCGCCCGCGATAGCATGTTCCAGAGAACTGGTGCCGCACGTGTGAAATCTTGGAGACGGGCATGGGAGGTTCGGATGATTGATGAGTGTAACCTGATATCAGCAGCAGAGCAGAGAGAGCGGGTTGGTGGTAGACAGAGACGAGGGAGGTGATGTAGGGGGGTGCAGAATTGTGTAGAGCTTTATGGGTGAGAGTGATGAGTTTATACTGTATCCTGTACTGATTGGGCAACCAGTGCAGTGACTGACACAAGGTAGAGGCATTAGTATAGCGGCTGGAAAGAAATATGAGCCTACCTGCTGCATTCAGGACACATTGAAGAGGGGAGAGTTTGCACAGAGGGACACCGATTAGCAAGGAGTTACCGTAGTCAATAGAAATATTGTAGATATCTGAACAAAGTGTATTTATTAGTGACTAGTATTAATCACTTTCTCACTCTCCTTTTTTGTAAGTTAGAATAGCTTTTATACTTTTATTTTTAATGAATGTGATAGAGACAATTCTATTTAAGGGTTGATTAGCTAAGACGAAGCATTCTTGACAAACAGGGCGGTGTTCGTGAAACGTAGCGGACATGCTACAGGAACGATCATGGCAGCGTTTGCTCTTGAGAGGCTAATGTAGTGTATGGACTGCTCTATCCAGAATGCAAAGTAAGAATGTTCTGACTTTTATGCCATAATTTGAATTGAATATATCCGCACTGTTTTTAGAAGAACGTTCTGAAAATTGAGAATAAGTAAACACATATTTTGAATACAAACAAGAGTTAAAAAGTTTGTTGCAGATGAACATGATAAAAAGAAGTTATATACAGCTAAGGGGGTTTATATTATATATGAATGACTGATAGTGGAGAGGGACCTCCGAACACCACCGACACAAAGTGTTCAGTTAAAAGTGCCTAGTATTGATTGTTTTGATTTCCCACAATTTGCCATACAAGTATGTCAGGATGATCAGGCTGGCACAGAAGCTGTGATGGACAGCCAGGAACCTGCTATAATGGCCAGAAATGGCTCAATTATCAGCTGTCTTACACCTTCTTTGCCGTACTCCATGGCAACAATGGCATCTTAGTGGTTTGAGAGAGGGAGGGGGCCCCCTTTGTGCTGTGTTGGTATCATCAACCATGTCGTGATCAGGTTGCCATGACATCCGGAGGCCAAATATAGAAACTTTTTAGGTCCTGCCCAAAGGTAGGGTCATGGTGAGCATTGTAAAAAATAAAAGTAATAGCAATACCAGGTATGCCCTAGTTTGTTCATGCTGCCTCCTAAAACTGGGAATCAAAAGTAATTAAAAAGTCATATGAACCCCAAAGTCGGACCAATAAAAAAACGAACTTATCTTGTTAAAAACGTCCCTTAGACTGATCACCATAAATATAAAGTTTTCATTCTCTGAGTACAGGAACATATTTTTTTAAAGAGCATTTCTGTTGTGGAAAAATGCTAAAACATAAAAACCTATATAAACTTGGTATAGCCATAATCATATAGACCTGCAGAGTTAACATATAATTTATCATGGGGTAAAAGTCATAAAGCTCAAATTCAGAAATCAAAGGCAGATTTATTTTTTGATTTCACATTTAGCTCTAAATAACACATAAGAAAAGTAAATAATAAAAACACATAATGTCCACCCCAGAATGATTCCTGATATAATTGCCTGGTTAAAATTAGTCTGGTGCTTGATTAATTTTATACAAAATTTTCCAAAGCATATATTCCCCTAAAAAGTGAATTTCCATAGATACTATAAATCCCTGATTTATGTCAAAACTTCATGCTCCCCTGAAGAAGCCACTGGTGCAAAATACACGTAGGGAGATCTCTTGACATATGCCATTTGGGGTAATGATTAGAGATGGGTGAATTGATTCTAACGAAGTGTAATTTGTTTAGAATTTGAGGAAAACTTCGATTCTGAACGAAGTCGAAGTTTGGGGTGATTCGCGGGAACGAAGCATGTTTTTAATTGATAAAATGGCTGCGAGCACATGGCGTTACATGGGGCAAAGAAGTCTGGGAGGAAGAAAGGCGTAGCCTACATGACATGTGCAGAGATGAAGCCAATCAGAGACCGGCGGGATTCTGTGACGTCACCGCACTATATAAGTCCGGGCGCGACGCTGGCAGCTTTCAACCGCTCTCACTGTGCTGTGTAGGGAAGGTGCTGCTGCTTATGATATCTGATACTAAAGAACTAACTTTTATACAGCGATTTTTTGGGGGTGTCACAGCTTGTCTCAGAGACTGCTTCTCTTACATTCTATTTCTGATTTTGTGGGGTTTTGGAACTGAAGTCTAGTTTGCGTCCAATTCAGCTGGATATACATTTTAATGCTATCTGCTCAGTTCTTGAGCACATTGAATATTCAAGGGTTCTCTAAGGCTGTTGCTGTTGTATTCAGTTAAAGAAACAGCGTTTTTACAATCCAAATACCACTTAACTTTTGGTTGCTCATTTATTTTGAGCAATTTAGATCCAGGTTGTGGTCACTAAAAGAAACGTTGTTTTTCACCGCCAAAGAAGAAATTTTGCCTGTAGCATAATTCATATCCGAAGTTTAATTAAGAGTTTTTCTGTTGTTGTGTTACGTAAAATAAACAACGTTTTAACACGCTACAAAGCTGGTAATTGTTGGCAGCACATTTCTTTTGCGCAATTTACATCCAACGGTTAACTAAGTATTTTTCTGCAGTTGTATTCAGTAAAAGAAACGTTTTTCACCACCAAAGAAGAAATTCTGTAGCATAATTCATATCCGAAGGTTAATTAAGCCTGTTTGTGCTTTTATATTAAGTAAAATACACAGTATTTTAAAACGGCACATACAAGTAAATTTTTCCTGCCCATTTGTGGAGCGCAATTTATATCCAAGGGTTACCCAAGCTTGTTAGTGTGTTCATTTTGAGTCAAATACAGGGTGTGTATTTAATATATACATATATCTTCATCAAACAGAGTCTGTACATTTTAGAACAAACAGTATGTCAGACAGAGAGGTTGCAGGCTCTTCACCTGCGAGTGGCAGTGGCACAAACATTCCTGTAGCAGGCCCAGGTCGGAGCATAGCAAGGGGACGTTGCAGCAGGTGAGGCCAGAACTGCCGGTGTCATCTAGCGGCCGTGTGTTGTTCAGCAACCCAATGGTTCTTGATTGGTTGACTAGGTCATCCACTTCCTCCCAGATGACATCTGACAACCCCAGCCAAGAGTCAGTGGGAACGTCAGACACAACCCTTAGTTGGCATGGACCAGGAGCGGGTCAGCGGCCCTCACCTGTCCTCAACCCGTCTCTGTTCCATCCGGTTCCCTCAGCCAGAGATCTACTATGTGGTCTGGGCTCAGCGCCACTATATAGCGAGGATGAACATTTTGAGGAGGGCGGTCAGCAGCTACTTGGCAGCGAAGAAATGGGGCCAATATCCCCTGCTTCTTGCAGTAGGCGGCAAGGTATAGATGTGGAGAGTGACATGGGATGTCATGTTGTGAGGGGTCAGCCTCTGCATACCAAGCCCGGTGATGAGGACAGCAGTGACGATGAAACACAAATAGATGATGATGTAGCCGACCGAACTTGGGAGCCGGGTGAAGCAAGGGCTTCCTCATCGTCAGGAGAAGAGGGCGTCAGCTTGCGCGTCAGGCAGCGGCGCAGGCAGCAAGTGGGTTGTGTGGCCGTGAGTCAGCAACTTTTACTACAGAATTAGAAAGGATACTCGTGGAGGGTTTAGAGATGGGCCTTATATCACATACAGAATTCAAATTTATGATGCCTTCTAATCCCCAAATACCGACTTTTTATTCGATCCCTAAGATCCATAAGGGCTGTACTCCACTTAAAGGCAGACCCATAGTCTCAGGTGTGGGATCAATTACGCAAAATGTAGGGATCTACATAGATAATATCTTACAGGATTTCGTAATTACATTGCCATCTTACATAAGAGATACTTCTGATCTTTTGCGTAGACTAGATGGGATTACTGTTAATAAAGAAGTACTATTGGGTTCTATAGACGTTGAAAGCCTATATAGTAATATCCCACACGAAAGAGGTATCCAGGCAGTCGAATATTTTTTGTCCACAAGAAGTATAGAATTTCAGGCTCATAATGCTTTTGTCATTAGACTACTTGATTTTGTACTACGGCATAATTATTTTGTCTTTTGCAACAAGACCTTCCACCAGCTCAGGGGCACTGCAATGGGGAGCTCTTGCGCTCCCGCGTATGCAAATCTGTTCCTGGGCTGGTGGGAGGCTACCCTGGTATCCCAACCGGGAGATGATCAATGGCCCCCCCAGATATTATTTTGGGGGAGGTACATTGATGACATCATCATTCTCTGGGAGGGTACAAGATGTCATTTTGAGGAGTTTGTTGCACAACTTAACAAAAACAATATCGGTATGCATTTCACATTTGAAATGCAGGAGAGATGTTTACCTTTCCTGGATGTCCTTATCATTAAAGATCTGAATGGTAATATTCATACAGATATGTATAGGAAACCTACAGCAACTAACAGTTTGTTACACTGGAAAAGTTACCATCCATTACCCTGTAAGAGAGGAATACCGAAAGGTCAATTTCTGAGAGTTAAGAGAAACTGCTCCAGAGATGAGGATTTTAGGAGACAGTCAGGTATGTTGAGAGAGAGATTTCTTAATCGAGGATATCCCACAAAAGTCCTGGAATCAGCCTTTAGGCATGCACAAAAACAAAATAGGACAACTCTATTACAGGGTAAGTCCCAGGCAGATAAAGAGACCAATAGAGCACGTATAGTTGCAACCTTCGATGATAGAAATCTAGAAGTCATCAATATCCTCAAGAAATATTGGGGCATTTTGATGTTGGACCAGGATCTAGAAGGATATCTTCCTCCAACCCCCTCGATAACTTATCGGAGGGGCAGATCTATTAAAGATAGACTGATCCATAGTCACTATACACCAATACCCTCTCAAGGCACTTGGTTAGAAAGGAGACCGATGGGTATGTTCAAATGTGGGCAGAGATGTGTAGCCTGTCCATACGTACAACAAACCAAATCCTTCACAAGTGCATCAAATGGAAAACAATTTTTTATCCGTGATTTTGCCAATTGTAGGACAGAAGGAGTAGTTTATATGTGTACATGCCCCTGCCCACTCAATTACATTGGAAAAACAAAGAGAATATTTAAAAGAAGGGTGGGTGAACATCTGGGGGATATACGAAATAGAAGAGACACGCCAGTAGCTCGACATGTGTGGGAACATCATAATGGTGAATGGGAATCTCTGCGCTTTTTGATTTTAGAAGTTGTGAGACCATCCCCCAGAGGAGGGGAATGGGATAGACGAATCCTGTGTAAGGAGGCCCAATGGATTTATCGTATGGATTCTGTTCAACCAAAGGGCCTAAATGAGACTTTGCAATTTGGTTGCTTTATTGAATAGACTCTATCATTGGGCCTGTCCACATTGCTTTGCTCTGTTCGCACTCTCCATAGAGGACCACTATTGACTCTTTTCAAGTCTGACCAATGAACATGTATCAGTGTCATATCTTCAATTTTTTATTATATTCATTGATTACTTACAGCTTGATAATCTATGTCAGCTGAGGACAATGAATTTTTGTACCCCGAATGTCTTCTTTTGGCCCTGTTTTAAGCCCGTGTCAACCTACATGTGTTTGCTATATAATATTTGCTCCGGGAAAATCAATTATAGATGTCCCGCCACATTAGTCTTTTATTACCATATATCATGGCAGATGAGGTGGTGTCAGAAATAAGTACATTTGCCAAGGGTTGACTCCGTGACAGTTAGTCAGTATATGTGGTTAGGAGTACATTCGAACTGTAACACAACCTTATTTATAGGTATGATCCCAGGAGCTAGGTATAGATACGGCATTATGTTTCCTCCTGACATGCGCAGTGCATTGTTTTGAACGCCGGGCGCCGCGTGGTTCGGGCCGGCTTTCAGCATATGCGCGGTGTCGTTTTCCGGCGATGCCAACCGGAAGCCACAGGTATTTTACTTCCGGACATGCGCAGTTGAACATCCGGAACGCCGGAAAAACCAAGAGCAGTGAAATATGCACACATGCTCATGGGAACCTGGAAGCGGGTATAAATCATTATTACTTACTTGCAAGCACTGGGGACTTATATATTATACATTTGCGGGGCCATTTAAGACATATAAGGGAGACAGAGACAATTTTGCTCTGTATCCCTCTTATCTTGGGTGCCAGCATACTAGAGGAGCTGCGGGAATTATCGTCTTTATACCTGGCAGCACTTAAGCTAAGTATCAGTCCACTTATCTAACCTAAAAGGGAAGTACATGTGTTGTAGTATATGCGTTGTATATAGCGTATTCTTTTTCCACAGTGAGAGAAATTTTGAATCCCCTGATGAACCCTAATATTGTATGGGGGAAACGCGTCGGGATAGCTGGGATTTAAAGGTGTCTATACACGCATGTAGTGATATTGTCTGTCATTAAAGCGGAGCCGCTCTTTATCGGGGCGATTACTCCACTGACGGATAGTTCACAGTATGCTGTATCATCTAGGTATGCAGTGGTAATACATAGGGGTTTAGATATTAATATTTTTAGATAGACTAGTAAAAGTTATGTTTTAACAGGGATTATTATTTGCAGTGATATATTAGCCGTGAGTCAGCAGGGTAGCAGCAGCATGAGGTCGGGAGCCAAGCGGCCACGGGGTAGAAAACCCGCTTCGCAGGTCCAAGACAGTAGCGGCATAGGGGTATCAGCGAGGCAGCGGCGGTAGTAGTCACTCAGTGCGGAGCGTTGGCGGTAAAATCAGATACTCGGAGGTGTGGCAGTTCTTTGCTAAGACACCGGAGGAGCCGAATATGGGTATATGTATATGGCCAGGGAGCTAATGATGGCACCACAGCCCTGCGTCAACACATGCAGCGCCACCATCCGGTGGCCTGGGAGAAACGTGGCTCAGATGTGGTGGTCAATCCTGCCGCCGCAGCAACAGCAGCACCAGCGCCCAGTGGAACACATGCCATTGCAACCAGTCAAGGCTCCACCAGCTCTGCAGAAGGGAGCTGTTTCTCTTTGCCATCATCTCCCGGTCCAGATGTTCCTGCTCCTCGCTACTCATGGCGCCAGCAGTCGTTCAACGAGGCGATTGCAAAGAGACAACAGTATGCGTAAAACCATCCTAAGGTGCAGAAGCTGACCGTGCTCCTGTCCAAGTTGTTGGTACTGCAGTCCCTCCCTTTCCAAATGGTGGACTTTGCACCGTTCAGAGAACTAATGGCTTGTGCCGAGCCGAGATGGAGAGTTCCAAGCCGTAATTTATTTTCCAAAAAAGGCAGTACCAGCACTTCATAAATATGTAGAACAGAAGTGGGCCAGTCATTGAGCTTATCGGTTTGTTCCAAGGTGCACGGCTGCGTGGACGTCTGGAGCTTTAACTACGGTCAGGGCCAGTACATGTCCTTTACGGCCCACTGGGTTATTGTGCTTCCGGCCCAGGCACACCAACAACTTGGACAGGAGACGGCGCTTTCTCCTCCACGTTGTCAAACTGCAGCTCCTGTGCCAATTTCCGCCGCCTCCTTCTCCACCACCACCATCATCTCAGCCTCCACAAGTAGTGCTCCATCATACCACATGTGTAGGGCACAGCGATGTCACGCAGTTCTACACCTGGCTTGCCTCGAGAGCGAAGTCACACAGGGGAGGAGCTGCTCCGCGTCATGCAGCAAGAAATCAATGGTGGCTTTCTCCGCGCCGACTGCAAATAAGAACCATCGTGACGGATAATGGGAGGAACATGTTGTCAGCGCTGCACCGAGGAGGGAGGGTCCATGCGCCCTGCTTGGCGGCGGTGTTTAATCTGTTTGTGAAAAGGTTCCTGAAGTCTTCCACCGATCTTCAGAAGATTGGCCAGGGAACTGTGCATGCACTTCATCCATTCCTACAAAGCCAGGAACACCCTACTCGAGTTACAGAGGCAGAACGGACTCCCCCAACACACGATGATATGTGATGTTTCCACCCGTTGGAATACCAGCCTGCACATGTTGGACCGACTGTAAGAACAGAGAAAGGCCATTAACGATTTTTTGATGATCCTGGCGGACAGGAGTACTCCCCTGTTTAACTTTGATGTCAGCCACTGGCAGCTCATACATGACACCTGCCGTTTGCTGAGGCCATTCGAGGAGGCGACGTTATTTGTCAGTCAGACTACGGGATGAATAACATCATTCCACTGCTTCATGTCCTTGAACAGATGCTGAAAAATCTGTCTGGGCAGGGGACTGGTGACGTGGTGACTACATCTCGCGGCCACATGATCCGGTGGGGATTGAACTGGAGGAGGAGGAGGACATTGGAGCAGAAGCATTGTCTGTGAAATGAGTGCATTTTCTACCCAGTGACAAGAGAGGAGAGCAGGAGCAGCTGGAGGAGTAGATGGAGATGAGGAAGACGAGGCAGATGACCTGCAAGCACCGTGGCAGTATACAGTGGAGATGGAGGCAGGGAGCCCCTCGGAGTCACTTGTGCAGATGGCCCTCAGCATGCTGATTTGCCTGGCTAGTGACAGCCGAATAGTCAACATCCGGCAGAGGGATGACTTCTGGCTCTCCACCTTATTGGACCCTCGCTACCGGTCCAAAATGGAAGCCTTTTTCCCAGCTGCTGAGAAGGAGGACAAACTCAAATACTATAGAGAAATACTTTGTAGTCAGTTGGCCGCTGCCTATGTGCGGCATCGTCCCTCCTCTGACAGGTCTGACCGGGGGGTTCCTCAGCGCTCACGTTCTAATGCCGCGGCTGCTGGGGAAAGTGGAGGGGTAGGAGCAGTACCAGCTCCATCAGCAGCAACCTAAGTCTGGAGTCACTGATAAGCAGCTTCTTTCACCCGCCTAGTGAGGAGGGCAGTCGCCAGCACAGCAGCAGCAGCAGGACCTGGAGCAGACCCTGAACCAACAGGTGGTGGCCTACTTGGACAGCACTCTGCCACCCCAGTTAGAAGATCCGCTGGACTACTGGGCAGCCAAACTGGATGTGTGGCCGCAACTTGCCGAGTTTGCAGTGGAGAATCTGTCCTGCCCGGCCAGTAGTGTGGCATCAGAGCGGGTGTTCAGTGCGGCGGGGGCCATCGTTACCCCAAGGAGAACCCGCTTGTCCACGGGAAATGTGGAACGACTGACCTTTGTCAAGATGAATCAGGCGTGGATCGGCCAGGATTTTCACACACCAATGCCTTAGGCGTCAGATTACATCAGCCATGACGCGTCACCAAAACTTTGAGAAATGAGTCTGGGTTCAAACTACCTGCCTCAGCCACTATTCTGATGCCACCACCTTCCTGATGCCAGACATCTGCTGCCAATTTCTCCATCTGCCTACCACCATCTTTTACCAGGGATTGGTATTGCCACCCCCCTCCACACTCTGTCATTGTGCCACTCTCTGACCTCATGCTGCTGCTATTGTTGCTGCTGCGGTCACCTCCACACCCTGTCATTGTGCCACTCTCTGACCTCATGCTCCTGCTCCTGCCGTCACCTCCACTCTCTGTCATTGTGCCACTCTGTGGCCTACTCCTGTTTTTGCCACCTCCAGAATGTCATAGTGCCACTGTCTGACCTCATGCTGTGCTGTGGCTGCTGCCGTGACCTACACACTCTGTTATTGTGCCACTGTCTGAGCTCATGCTGCTGCTGTGGCTGCTGCCGTGACCTACACACTCTGTCATTGTGCCACTGTCTGACCTCATGCTGCTGCTGTTGCTCCTGCCGTGCCCTCCACATTGTGTCATTGTGCCACTCTGTGGCCTACTTCTGTTTTTGCCACCTCCAGAATGTCATTGTGCCACTCTCTGACCTCATGCTGCTGTGGCTGCTGCCGTCACCTCCACACTCTGTCACTGATGTTGCCACCTGAGCACTGCCATCACTTTATCAGGCTACATTCCCGCTTCAGTTTTTTGGTTAGTTTTGCCCTCTTAAGTGCCCAGGGAATTTTATAGTGAAGCGATTCTAAGAGCGGCGGCAGTCATATGCGTGTCATTCTAAAACACAACATTGTATGAAGACCAAACCAAGCTCCCTCTGCATATTTTAGCATGGCACAACATTCTACAGCACCCTACAGGCTCTGTGCAGCCTGGAAATAGCTGTTTTTTTTTAACGCGATTTGTCCCGTAGTATTTCGGACCGAAACAAATTTTGGCGGAAATTTCGGCGAAGTCACCGAATCGAATTTTTGAGAAAATCGCCCATCTCTAGTAATGATATTGTATTTTGTCTAATGTTTGACTATTTATTTAATCTTTTATGTGTATGTTGTATGAATTGACTTATCTACACTATATTATGGAATTATTTATGTACTTATAGGGATCTACTATTTATTGCATTTGCACTTTTTATTGTTGTCTCTGCATTTGCACATCAGTATATATATATATATATATATATATATATATATATATATATATATATATATATATATATATATACTGATGTGCAAATGCAGATATCATATTTCAGGCATGAGATAAGGGCAGACGTCAGGTACAAACGGCTCCTTTGTCCGTGGGTTTATTGTCGAAACAGAACAAAACGGATGGCAAAACATACACCGGACAGCAAATAAACATAAAGTAAAACTCCTGCTCGTCTGAGCGCTTACTAACATTGGTGTAGTTTCCTCACTAGCACCTTAGTAGATCCGAAACTGGCTTCCACCAGTGTGAACACCTCCAGCCCAGAAGGTAGACTGGAGGTACAGCCGCTGCCCAGTCAGCTACCTGCTGACCTTATATACAGCAGGGAAATCCTGGAGTGGACCATGGGGAGTAAGCACCCACCCTGCTCTTTGCTTACTCCCAATGAAAGGCCGATCCAGGATTGGCTGGAAGCCGTACTAACCAACAGATTAAACATAGGTCGACAGTCTGTACTGTCGACACCTATATAACAATGGCCTTTCACTCCACCAAGGCTTCTTACCTTGGCGGCACGTGTCCTGGACTCCCCAGACATATGTCCAGAACCTGGCTGGTATGTATATGCCATTGTAGACTCTTCCAGCTGCGGCCTTATATATCCCCCCCCTCTGCTCTGACCTGTTGGGCGGAGAACTTTATGCCATGAAGTTATGCACCCGCGACAGTGCATCTTCATTCGCTTGTTGTGACCCAGGGCGATGTTCTACAGAGAACTTAAAGTCCTGTAGAGCCAGGAACCAACGGGTCACCCTTGCGTTTTTTTCCCTTATTTTGGGCCATCCACTTTAGGGGCGAATGGTCAATGACAACTTTAAAGGGTCTACCTATCAGATAGTAACGCAGTGACTTGATAGCCCACTTAAGGTCCAGGCATTCTCTCTCTACTATGGCGTAGTTTTTCTCCGCCGCTGACTGTTTCCTGCTGAGGTACACTACAGGGTGTTCTTCTCCCTCAACTAGCTGCAACAGGACAGCGCCTATTCCCTCCTCAGAAGTGTCTGCCTGGACCAAAAATTCCTTCTGAAAGTTTGAGGCAATGAGTACGGGTCTCTTGCAAAGTACCTCTTTTAAAAGGCTTGTTCCCTGGTTCCACTTGACCATAGTGGATTTGGATGCTTTGGTGAGGTCCATAAGAGGGGCTGCTATGGAGGCAAAGTTGGGCATGTGCCTCCTATAGTACTCTGCGGTACCAAGGAAAGCCCTGACCTGTTTCTTGGAGACCGGTTTGGGCCAATTCCTAATTGCCTCCAATTTGTCTATTTGGGGCTTGATGACTCCCCTCCCAATGTCATAGCCCAGATAGCGAGCCTCCTCGAGCCCTGTGGCGCACTTGTTGGGGTTGGCGGTTAACCCTGCTGCCCTTATGGCATCTAAGATGGCCTGCACTCGGGTTAGGTGGGATTCCCAGTCCGTACTAAAGACCACCACATCATCCAAATATGCCGCCACGTATTTTCGATGGGGCTGCAGGATGATGTCCATCATCCTCTGGAATGTGGCTGGAGCCCCATGTAGGCCAAAGGGAAGGACAACATAGTGAAAGTGTCCATCTGGGGTGGTAAAAGCAGTTTTCTCCCTGGCCTCCTTTGTGAGGGGGACCTGCCAATAGCCCTTGGTCAGGTCCAACGTGCTTATGTACCTTGCGGGTCCTAGCCGCTCGATCAACTCATCAACCTGGGGCATCGAGTAGGCATCAAAGTTTGATGTCTCGTTGAGCTTGCGAAAATCATTGCAGAATCGCAAGCTGCCATCAGGTTTGGGTATGAGCACGATAGGGCTCAACCACCCACTTTGGGACCTTTCTATCACCCCAAGCTCCAGCATCTTTTTAAACTCCTCGGCAATCGCTTGCCTCTAAGTCTCAGGCACCCTATACAGCCTCAAACGTACCTTCTGGCCGGGTTCTGTGATGATGTCATGTTCAATGACCTCAGTGCGACCTGGCAGTTCTGAAAAAACCTGCCGGTTCCTTTGTAATAACTCCCTGGTTTCCTGCCGCTGGGCTTCTGACAGTGACTCTGAGATACAAACAGGTGGTAACTCTCCGTTTGGGACACCCCTATGCTCTCTTACTGCCGTAAGACTTTGATAGTCCTTCCAAGGCTTAATTAAGTTAATATGGTATATATGATAAGGTTTTCTCTTACCGGGCTGGAACACCTTATAATTTACATCACTGAACTGTTCCTTAATCTTATAGGGGCCCTGCCACTTTGCCAGGAATTTGCTTTTGACCGTGGGGACAAGAACTAGCACACGGTCGCCTAACTGAAACACTCTGACCCTTGCTGACCTGTTATATACCCTGGCCTGGGTTTCTTGCGCCTGCTGAAGGTTCTCATGTACTATGGGCAGAACGGCAGCGATTCTGTCCTGCATTTTAGCGATGTGTTCAATGACACTTCTATGTGGGGTATTCTTCTTCTCCCAGGTCTCCTTGGCAATGTCCAGGAGTCCCCGGGGATGTCTACCATACAAGAGCTCAAAGGGTGAAGACCCTGTGGATGACTGCGGGACCTCTCTTACAGAGAACATGAGGTAGGGTAGGAGGCGGTCCCAGTCTCTCCCATCCTTATCTACCACCTTTTTGAGCATCGCCTTTAGGATATTGTTGAACCTCTCCCCAGACCATTGGTCTGGGGGTGATACAATGAGGTACGAAGATGGGTAATGTTGAGTGGACGGCAGAGTTCTTTGGTCACCTTAGACATGAAGGGGGTGCCCTGGTCTGTCAGTATCTCCTTCAGGATACCCGTGCGGGTGAACACTTGGAACAGCTCCTTAGCTATTCCTTTGGAGGAGGTGTTCCTAAGGGGAATGGCCTCGGGATAGCGGGTGGCGTAATCGAGGATCACTAAGATGTGCTGATGTCTTCGGGCTTACTTAGGGAGCGGCCCTACCAAGTCCATGCCGATCCTCTCAAAGGGACCTCTGTTATTGGCAGAGGAATTAGGGGGGCTCCGAAAATGGGGTCTAGGGGCGTTAACTTGACACTCCGGGCAAGACTGTCAGTATTCCTCAATTGCCCTGTAAATCCCTGGCCAATAGAAATTATGCTCCACTCTCTCCCGGGTTTTCTCCACCCCTAAGTTCCTCCCCACACATGGAGTTGGCTAGCTCCAAAACCTGGCGGACGTGTGACCTGGGCACCACCAACTGCTCGACCACTTCTGTTGGGGTCTTTTTTACCCGTTATACTATTGCTGACGGCAAAATGAGGGTATACTAGACCCTCGCCTGGTTCCTGGGGTTTCCCATCTATCACTTTGACACTTCTCCAAGCATGCTCCAAGATTAGGTCCCTCAGCTTCTCCGTGCCAAAGTTCCCCCTGATTACTGGCAAGGAGGCGAATTCGAGCTCATAGGGATTTTCCTCTGGGTCCCCCGCCAGGACCGACAAGGGAAACCCATCGGGCTCCTCTGGTCACTGTGCAGACACATTACACTTTACCACATGATACAGGGCACACTTTTTATTACCCCACAAATCCCAGAATAAGGGAAAGTCACAGCCTATGATCGCACTGTGGAGTAGGCTCGTGACGACGGCCACCTCATGTCTTGCGGGCCCGCAGGGGGTCTTTAGGGTGAGTACCGCGGTTGGGTAGTCCCTGGTGTCCCCGTGTACACAGACCACCCCAATACGGTGGGGCCGGAGTTGGTCTGAGCCCACCAGCCTGGCCTGCACCAGGGTCACCAAACTCCCGGAGTCCATGAGGGCTTGTACGGTGTGTCCATTAATTTTAATGGTGCATACCCGCCGATTTCCCCCAGTCTCAGTGTGCGTGGTGTATGAAGGCCTTGCAAACAGTGACGTACGCCTTATACCACAGTCCATGGACTCCCCCAAAGTAGGACACCGTGATGCGACGTGTCCGAGTCCATTGCATCGCCAGCAGATGATGTGGCCCCGGGTTCTGGGCAAGAAGTGTCTCTTTGGGGTTGGCAACCTTCCCCCTTCTAACACAGCCGTGATCCCCTCCCCTCAGGACCTTTAGGTTCCCCTTTTGGGACAAGGACAGTCTTACCCCGTGCTGACTCTGGTGGATGCAGTCCTTGGAGGAACTCCTCGGTGGCACTGTAACGCTCCACAATGGAGACAAGCTCGTCCGGGCTTTTGGGGTCCGTGTACCCCACACACTGCTTTATCCCCACGGCTAGGGCGTGCACAAAGCAGTCACAGACGACCCACTCCGTCACCTGGACAGCTGTAAGAGGTTTGGGCTGCAGCCACTTGCTGTTGAGGTGGAAGAGGTCACACATCTGTGACCGAGCTGGCTTGGCTGGATCGAACTCTCAGGCGTGGACTCTCTGGGCCCGGACTGCCAGAGTAACCTCCAGTCGGGCTAGGATCTCCCCTTTCAGCCATGTGTAGTCCTTGGCGTTTTCAGCCCTCAGGTCGAAGTAGGCGTTTTGTGGCTCCCGGTAAGAAAGGGGGCCAGGACATCGGCCCACTGGTCCCCTGGGAGCCGCACTCTTTCGTCGATCCTCTCAAAGGTGCCGATAAATGCCTCCACGTCATCATCTTGGGTTATCTTACGCAGGGCTTGTAGTACCGCTTGACGGGGTGTGAACGGCCCATCTGATGCCCCCTCTGGCCTTGTAGTCAGGATCTGGAGCTGCTGCTGTAGAGCCAGGTTTACCTGATGCTACTCTTTAAGTGCTGCCTGGTGTTTCTCGATCAACAGGCGGTTGGTCTCCGCTTGAGCCCGTAGGGTCTCCTTGTGGGCCTTCGGCTGGCTTGCCACCATTAGCTGTTCGCCTGTATTAATTGATTCACCAGCTTATCCATTTTGGGAGTCTCAGCTGGTTGCACAGTTGCCACTTTAATCCAGGACATACACTCACCGGCCACTTTATTAGGTACACCTTGCTTGTAACGGGTTGGACCCCCTTTTGCCTTCAAACTGCCTCAATTCTTCGTGGCATAGATTCAACAAGGTGCTGGAAGCATTCCTCAGAGATTTTGGTCCATATTGACATGATGGCATCACACAGTGGCCGCAAATTTGTCGGCTGCAAAATTCATGATGCGAATCTCCCGTTCCACCACATCCCAAAGATTCTCTATTGGATGAGATCTGGTGACTGTGGGGGCCATTTGAGTACAGTGAACTCATTGTCCCTGTTCAAGAAACCAGTCTGAGATGATTCCAGCTTTATGACAGGCGCATTATCCTCTGAAAGTAGCCATCAGATGTTGGGTACATTGTGGTCATAAAGGGATGGACATGGTCAGCAACATACTCAGGTAGCTGTGGCGTTGCAACGATGCTCAATTGGTACCAAGGGGCCCAAAGAGTGCCAAGAAAATATTCCCCACACCATTTACACCACCACCACCAGCCTGAACCCTTGATACAAGGCAGGGTGGATTTCCCTGCTTTTATGTTGTTGACGCCAAATTCTGACCCAACCATCCGAATGTCGCAGCAAAAATCGAGACTCATCAGACCAGGCAACGTTTTTTCCCAATCTTCTTAACTGTCCAATTTTCGATGAGCTGGCAAATTGGAGCCTCATTTCCTGTTCTTAGCTGAAAGGAGTGGCACCCGTGGGTCTTCTGCTGCTGTAAACCCATCTGCCTCAAAGTTCGCCATACTGTGCGTTCAGAGATGCTCTTCTGCCTACCTTTTTTTAAAGGGGGCAATTTGAGTCACTGTTGCCTTTCTATCAGCTCGAACCATCTGCCCATTCTCCTTTGACCTCTGGCATCAACAAGGGATTTCCGCCCACAGGACTGCCGCTCACTGGATGTTTTTTCTTTTTCGGACCATTCTCTGTAAACCCTAGAGATGTTGTGCGTGAAAATCCCAAGGGGAAACTGCAGTTTCTGAAATATCAGACCACCCCTTTTGGCACCAACAACCATGCCACGTTCAAAGGCACTCAAATCACCTTTCTTCCCCATACTGATGCCGGTTTGAACTGCAGGAGATTGTCTTGACCATGTCTTTCAGCCCAAAAAGCACTGAGTTGCCGCCATGTGATTGGCTGCTTAGAAATTAAGTGTTAACGAGCAGTTGGACAGGTGTACCTAATAAAGTGGCCGGTGAGTGTATATTGGGACCACTTTTCGCTGTCTGTCTCTTTAAGAGAAGCGTCTCTTTAAAATGCCCACTGCATCCTCCAACATATGTGAGCTGGTAAGGCTCTGGGATCACCGCATGAGTCTTTCAGGCATGAGACAGAGGCAGATGTCAGGTACAAACGGCTCCTTTGTCCGTGGGTTTATTGTCGAAGCAGAACAAAACGGATGGCAAAACATGCACCGCATAGCAAATAAACATAAAGAAAAACTGCTGCTCGTCTGAGCGCTTACTAAAATTGGTGTAGTTTCCTCACTAGCACCTTAGTAGATCCGACACTGGCTTCCACCAGTGTGAACACCTCCAGCCCAAAAGGTAGACTGGAGGTACAGCCGTCACCCAGTCAGCTACCTGCTGACCTTATATACAGCAGGAAAATCCTGGAGTGGACCATGGGGAGTAAGCACCCACCCTGCTCTATGCTTACTCCCAATGAAAGGCCAACCCAGGAATGGCTGGAAGCCGTACTAACCGACAGATTAAACATAGGTCGACAGTCTGTACTGTCGACACCTATTTAACAATGGTCTTTCACTCCACCAAGGCTCCTTATCTTGGTGGCATGTGTCCTGGACTCCCCAGACATATGTCCAGAACCTGGCTGGTATGTATATGCCATTGTAGACTCTTCCAGCTGCGGCCTTATATATCCCCCCCCTCTTCTCTGACCTGTATATATATATACTTTATACTTGCACTCTTGTTGCACTTTTTTACATCTGTATTATGTGGGTGTGGATTTCTATCATGATATGCATTTGAAATTATTATCCCTTTGGTATTGTTTTTTCCCCATTAATCGTATTTTATCAAAAGTTTGTGGTATTTTTATTTTATTATTGCTAGAGATGGGTGAATTTTCCAACAAAATTTGTTTCGGTCCGAATTACTTTTAAAAAACAGCTTTTTCCAGGCTGCAGAGAGCCTGTAGGGTGCTGTAGAATGTTGTGTCATGCTTAAATATGCAGAGGGAGCTTGGTTTGGTCTTTATACAATGCTGTGTTTTAGTATGACACGCATATGACTGCCGCCGCTCTTAGAATCGCTTCACTCTAAAATTCCCTGGGCACTTACGGGGGCAAAACTGACCAAAAAACTGAAGCAGGAATGCAGCCTGATAAAGTCATGGCAGCGCCAGCTGGAAAAAAACAAGCTGAGGGCTAAGATCCTACCATAGTGTCAAAGAACACAGTAGTAGGTTACTGGAGCCGCCACAGATAGCAGATAGGGACGTCACAGCAGGGGTCACTCCATGAGGCCAGAGCTTTAAACTGTCACAAAATATGACAGAACCTGTTCTGTTAAACGCTGATACATGTAGAGTGGAATAAGTGGAGAGGGTGTCGGCAGTAATTTTGCGTTGACGTCTCTGATCATTTTGCCCTTTCTTTCATCCGTCAGTGTCCGCTTTCAATCGGCCAATAATCCATCTATTGCTAAGACCAAAAACAAACAGGAGTTGATACAAAACAGAGATGACCAGTAAATGGGATATTTGCATGTCTTTTGCGTTCTGTATCCACTTCTGTTTTTGGCTAGACAATTCTGATCCTTCCCATTCCTTCTGACAGATTAAAAGAAGGGGAAAACCAAACATAGTCATTGTCTTTCCGCCATCTACTAACCAACCCCCCCCGGCGATTTCTGTTTCTGTATGTGGTACCACCATTTCTCCGAGGCAGCAGGCCCGCTGTCTAGGGGTTTGCTTTGATTCTGCTCTGACCTTCTCCCTATCTATCCAATCCCTTGCCCGCTCCTGTCACCTGCACCTCAAGAATATCTCCAAAATCCGTCCATTTCTCACTGTGGAAACGACTCAAACTCTCATTACTGCTCTTATTCTTTCTCGTCTTGACTACTACAACTCCTTGCTTATCGGTCTCCCTCTCTGCAAACTCTCCCCTCTCCAATCTGTCCAGAATGCAGCAGCCAGGCTTGTCTTTCTCTCCAGCCGCTATACTGATGCCTCTACCCTGTGTCTATCACTGCACTGGTTGCCCATCCAGTACAGGATACAGTATAAACTCAGCACTCTCACCCATAAAGCTCTCCACAGCGCTGCTCCTCCCTACATCTCCTCCCTAGTCTCTGTCTACCGCCCTACCCGTGCTCTCCGCTCTGCTGATGATATCAGACTACATTCCTCAATCATCCGAACCTCCCATGCCCGCCTACAAGATTTCACACGTGCGGCACCAATTCTCTGGAATATGCTACCGCGGGCGATCAGGCACATTCACAACCCTCAGTTTTAAGAGGGCCCTGAAAATACATTTTCTCGGTCTGGCCCACCAAGATCCCTAACTGCTATCACACACATTTGTCACTCCCTGCACTTGGGCACTCACAGGCACTTATCTGTATATAGATGTACTGTCAGGGTGGCAGGTTCATCCATTTTCATGTAAACCACCCCCTATTTATGAAACATGGCTGGACCATTGTAAACTTGGCACTTCTTACCGTATGTTTCACCCATACACCCTAATAGATTGTAAGCTCTCACGAGCAGGGCCATCACACCTTGTGTCTCATTTGTAAGTACTTTTAATGTGTAATGACTGTATGTTTACCCTTGAATGTGTAAAGTGCTGCGGAATATGTTGGCGCTATAGAAATAAAGATTATTATTATTATTATTATTATTATTATTATTATTATTATTAATGGTGGAGGGTGGAAACAACAATAGGAAACCACAGGGTGTTCCAGTGAGACAGCGGTCACTTGTCAGCAGCTTGAGTAGGCCACAGATTGGCACAATGACAAATTCTGAAGGTGTCAAAACAGTATTAGGCCACAAAGTGGCACAATGACAAGAGTGTGGAGGTCACGGCAGGAGCCACAGCAGCAGCATGAGGGCAGAGAGTGGAACAATGACAGGGTGTGGAGGTGACCGCAGCAGCATGAGTTCATAGAGTGGCACAATGACAGAGTGTGGAGGTCACGGCAGGAGCCACAGCAGCAGCATGAGGGCAGAGAGTGGAACATTGACAGGGTGTGGAGGTGACCGCAGCAGCATGAGTTCATAGAGTGGCACAATGACAGAGTGTGGAGGTCACGGCAGGAGCCACAGCAGCAGCATGAGGTCAGACAGTGGACCAATGACATTCTGGAGGTGCAAAAACAGAAGTAGGCCACAGAGTGGCACAATGACAGAGAGTGGAGGTGATGGCAGGGGAAACATTATGAGGTCAGACAGTGGCACAATGACACAGTGTGGAGGTCACAGCAGCAGCATCAGCAGCAGCATGAGGGCAGAGAGTGGCACAATGACAGGGAGTGGAGGTGACCGCAGCAGCAACAACAGCGCACAATGACAGAGTGTGGAGGTGGGTGGCAATACCAGTCCCTGGTAAAGATGGTGGTAGGCAGATGGAGCAACTGGCAGCAAATGTGTGGCATCAGGCGGGTTGCGGCATCAGAATAGTGGCTGAGGCAGGTAGTTTGAACGATGGCCCGCACCGCACTGAACACCCGCTCTGATCCACATACTGCCGGGCAGAAGCTTTCCACTGCAAACTCGCAAGTGCGGCCACAACAGTTGCTGCCGTAGTCCAGCGGATCTTCTAACTGGGTGGCAAGTGCTGCCAAAGCCACCACTGTTTTCGGGGTCTGTTCAGGCCTGCTGCTGCTGCAACGCCCCCACTAGCGGTGAAGGAAGCGCTCACGGACTCCAGACTTAGGTTACTGCTGATGGAGCTGGTACTGCTCCTACCACCGCATCTTCCCACAGCAGCCGCTGCAGTAGTACGTGAGCGCTGACGAACCCCCCCGGTCAGACCTGTCATCTGAGCCACGTTTCTCCCAGGCCACAGGATGGTGACGCTCCATGTGTTGACGCAGGGCCGTGGTGCCAACATTAGCTCCCTGGCCACGCTTCACTTTCTGCCCACAGATTCTACATATACCCATATTCGGCTCCTCCGGTGTCTTAGCAAAGAACTGCCACACCTCCGAGTAGCTGATTTTACCGCCAACGCTCCGCACTGAGTGACTACTACCTTCGCTACTTCGCTGAGCCCCTGTGCCACTACCTCGTGGCCGCTTGGCTCCTGACCTCGCACTGTTGCTACCCTGCTGACTCACGGCCACACAACCCACTTGCTGGCTGCGCCGCTGCCTGAGGAGCAAGCTGACGTCCTCTTCTTCTGACGATGATGAAGGCCTTGCTTCACCCGGCTCCCAAGTGCGGTCGGCTACATCATCATCGATTATTGTCCTCCTCACTAGTCTTGGTATACAGAGGCTGACCCCTCACAACATGACCTCCCATGAAACTCTCCACATCTATACTTTGCCGCCTGCTGCAAAAAGCAGGGGATATTGGCCCCCTTTCGTCGCTGCCAAGTAGCTGCTGACTGCCCTCCTCAAATTGTTCATCCTCGCTGTATAGTGGCGCTGAGCCCAGACCACATAGTAGATCTCTGGCTGAGGAAACCGGATGGGACAGAGGCGGGTTGAGGACAGGTGAGGGCCGCTGACCCGCTCCCGGGCCATGCCAACTAGGGGTTGTGTCTGACGTTCCTACCGACTCTTGGCTGGGGTTGTCAGATTTCATCTGGGAGGAAGTGGATGACCTAGTCAACCAATCAAGAACCCTTGGGTTGCTGGTCAACACATGGCCGCTAGTTGACACCGGCAGTTCTGGCCTCACCGAGTCCCCCCTGCTGCGACGTCCTCTTACTGTATTGCGACCTGTGCCTGCTCCAGGAATGTTTGTGCACTGCCACTCGCATGTGAAGAGCCTGCCACCTCTCTGTCTGACATACTGCTTGTTCAAAAAATTACAGACTCTGTTTAATAAAGATTAGTGATGAGCGATTACGTAGACTATCCTCATCGGGTCGATAGTCGATATCATCAATTATCATGACGATATCCGATAGTAGATAATAGATTATCGCCGATGACCATTAAAGTCTATGGGAGAGGAACAACACCTTCATTCTTACACCCAATAGGCTGGAGTACGGGAATTAACATCCACAACAGAAAAATGGAAGTGCTACACTTAGGCAAAACAAATGGGCAACAAACCCACAAAAAAAAAATGACGAATTCACTACCCCACAGTGCCCCTTTTAAACCCAGACACAGAAAAAAAGTGCGGAAAAGGGATCTTTCAACCACCTTTTATTTAAAAGGAATTGTTACCTGCCCGGGGTCCCCTCCCACTCTTTTGTTTCTCTTTTTTTTAATTTTTTTAAATGGTTGTCTCAATACAGGGATTGCTAGCTATTTTAAAGATCTTGCACAAAAAAGTTATTTTGCAATATGTGCCTTAACGTGCCTATTTTCCCTGTTTTTGACGCCCCAAACCCCCTTGAGCCACTTTGAAAATTTTGTGAAGAACAAAATTCTGTTGAAACCAAATTTTTTTTTAAAGAAAAAAACCTTTTAGTATAGCGCTTTCCCAAGCAGCATGCCCCAAAAATGTATAAAAATACTTCTCACCCTTTAAAAAATTGTGGGGGGAGAAATGCCCTTAAAGCCACATTTCTGTTCCAAAGGACCAGATTAAGCTGTATCTCACAGCCCCTCCCCCAAAACCATTGACAAGCGAAAAATTTAAAAGAAAAAAGTGAGTAAAGGGAAATATGGTTTTGTATGAAACCTTGTCTTTACATTTCCCACCACAAAAATCACAAAATGATCTTTTGGGAACTGAAAAAAAAAATGCAGTAAGAAAGAATTTAAAAAAAAAGTTTTTTAAAGGACCCTTTCTTTTGGGAAAAGGAAGTGAATATACCGGAAACTAACGGTGACCCTCGGCAATTGAGCCCCAACCAAACAAATCCCTGCCGATTCATCTTGATGAAAGTCAAAAGACCACATTATTTGGAAAGCCGATGCGTTTGTTGTAATGACCCTCCCGCGTGTGAAAGTCCCCTCAATATGACGGGCTGCGGGGGGACGTGGGGGCGAGCCGGGCCCTTCATCCATTTTTGGGTAAATGTCATTTTGGGGGAAACATTCAAAAACATCGGGGTTTAGATGCAGACATCGGCACCTGATTTAAAAGGGGGTCTGTGTGGGTTTTATTGGGGCCCTGCATTTTAAAGGTTGGTGAGGTGGTAAAAAAAGAATTTCCCGAGGGCACCCCTTAGGCTTCTGCCACATTGCCTGCTGCTGCCCTTTTCGGCAGTTGGGGACCTCGTGTCCGTTGCTGAGTTTTCCACCCTAACATTGAAGAAGTGAACGACGCAACAGATTTCCAGTTGATCAATCGCAAAGGGCTCCATTTCCCGATTTTACTCTCATTTGGGGGGGGTGGGGGAAAGTCTGAGTTTTTTTTTTGTACCGGGACCAGAGGGTGGCCACCCATAACTGTTGTTCATTTTGATGGCCTTTAAAGCGAGGATCATTTTGGAGGAAAAGAGCATCCGACTATGTGAGAGAGGGGCCTTGATTTCCCAACCCCTTGGGGCGGGGGCCAGCAAACGATCTTCCTCTCTTCCCCCCCGCCCCAAAATTTCCCCAACCTTTTCCAAGGCGGACGTGTAAACCCGTTCCAGGGAAAACCTCCTCCTCCCCTTCCTCCGCACAGCTTCAAAACCCCGCCCACTTTCCCCAGTGATGCCCCTGAGAGCTGGGGCGCCGCTTGCACTACCCTGAACCATGCCTAATGAAGACTGATAAATTGTGAAAC
The DNA here is from genome assembly GCA_025379985.1 of Phyllomedusa bahiana. Classification (NCBI taxonomy): domain Eukaryota; kingdom Metazoa; phylum Chordata; class Amphibia; order Anura; family Hylidae; genus Phyllomedusa; species Phyllomedusa bahiana. The sequence goes on along the minus strand of JAODAL010010090.1, from coordinate 50,961 downwards.
TGTCAGGCCTTTGGATTACGGAGGAAAGGCTCCCCCCCGTCTGGTTGGACCTGATGTTTCAGAATGCCCCAACGATCGTTCCAGAACAAAGACCCCAAACAATGCTCATGCTGAAAAAGGGCTTGTGACCTTTTTGGTGGCTTCTTAAAAACTGGGGGGATGGTAGAGTCTTTCACCTGCCCCACTCTCGGTGGTCAACACCCCGGGTCCGCACCGCTGCTTGTCAGGCCATGTGTCATTCGTATGGTAAGGCTTTGCGCTCTGCACAATCGTGGAGATGTGAAGGGGGGAAATTTCCCAGTTGTTGCCACGTGAAAAATAACGGTTGCGGGGGGGCCCGGTGACGCTGCAACGAACCCAGGGGGTCGAAGCGGGGTGCGAATGGGGAAGTGCGAATTCACCTCGGCTTTCTCGCAGGCGCCCAGCCCCTGGAGCGCTTTAAAAATTTTTTGGACAACAAGTTAGTAGTGTTGAGCGTTTTTATTGACAAAGTTGAAATCGGCAAGGTTTTTTATTGTGAATCAAATTTTCAGATTCATGCATAATTAAGGTTAAAATCTGTGCATCATCTATTAAGATCGCGCCATTTTCGGAGCTTCCTGTCATTTTGGCGCCAGCAATCAGATTACAGAATAGAGCAGGGTGAGATGGGGGGGGGGGGGGGGGGGGGGGGGGGGGGGGTGGTGCGACGTCATGACTGGGATGTGTATGGTTTGCGATTGGGTAAAAATCCCATGACCTCTGTTTTAAACATAGAACAGCCCTTCCAGTTCAGCCTTATTTCTCTCAGCGTCTCATAGGAATAGGACGTGCGCTCCTGCCTCTGGCCAAACAGCCTCGTGCGAAATTAGTCTATTTGCCTGCACAGAGAAACCTCTACTATTAGCTGTGAATCCTTCCAAATTTAGTTTTAGATTAGAGATTTGAAGAGTTTAAGTAGTTAGCTAGAGAATGTAAAGCAGCCATCTACTCGCTGTAAGTCACGGGAGCGGTGGGGGGCCCCCCGCGGGCGAACACAGACAAGCTCTATCTATAAAGAACACTGAATAAAGTTCACCAAGACTAGTGAACGACTTTGCAACTGCAATATCTTTATTATTAATACAGTTTTTTGCTATTTAAATATTTCCTGATATTGGGGCATCCTGAACTTATATTGGATTACATCATCATTTCTATAACTTCAGTCCTCTTTGTTAGAGGTGCAAAACTCCACTTTTATTATCAGTATACATTTCAGATAGGTGTTCATTTTCAATTTTACCCTATTCCAACCTGTGTTGAAATATCCACTTGCAGTTAAATTAACAATCCACAATCTTGTAGTCAGCACCAGGTTGTTTTTGTTGCCAAAAATACCGTGTATCAACGAAAAACATCACAGATACGTGTTTTTTGACTTTGCGCGCCCCAGCGTTTGTTCATTGACGCAGCATCCACGTAAAATCGTAAAACATCATATTCAATAGTCCAGCACAGGTTAATTTGAAGGTGCAAAAAATTACCGTGTATATAACGAAAACATAACAGATACGTGTTTTTTACTTTAGCGCACCCAGGCTTTGTTTCATTGACGCAGCACTTCCACGTAAATTCTAAAACAGCAATTCTATAGTCACCACATGGTGAATATGAAAGGTGCAAAAAAATACCGATTATTATACAAAAATAACTGATTTGTGTTTTTTTTTGACCTTTTGCGTCACCCCAAGTCTTTAGAGTTCATTGACACAGCTTCCACGTAAATCTAAAACATCAATCTATAGTCACCACAGTGTGAATTTGAAAAGGTGCAAAAAATACCAGGTGTATTATATGAAAACATACCAGATCGTGGTTTTTGACTTCCGCGCACAGAGAACCATCTTTGTTCATTGACGCAGCATCAACTGTCAATCATACAACATCAATTCTATAAGTCCCCACAGGTAAATTGAAAGGTGCAAAAAAATACCATATAATTTATATCGAAAACATACTGATACGTGTTTTTTGACTTTGCTGCACCCACTTTGTTCATTGATCAGCATCCACTAAGTCTTAAAACAGCAATTCTATAGTCACCACAGGATGAATTGAAAGGTGCAAAAATACCGTGTATTATACGAAAACATAACAGATTAACGGGTTTTGGGGGGTTTTGTTGACTTTTGCGCACCCAGCTTTGTCTTCATTGACGCAGCATCCACTAAATCTTAAACACTCCACGAGCAATTCTATAGTCAACAACAAGTGAATTGAAAGGTGGCAAAAAATACACCGTGTATTATACGAAAACAAACAGATTACGTGTTGTTTTTGATTTTGCGCACACCACTTTGTTTCATTGACGGCAGCAACCCACGTAAATCTTAAAACAGCATTTTTTTTTCTATAGTCCCAACAGGTGATTGAAAGGTGCAAAAAATACCGTGATTATTATACTAAAACATAACAGAAACGTGGTTTTTTTGACTTTTGCGCACGCCAGCTTTGTTCATTGACGCAGCATCCACGTAAAGTCTTTAAAAACAGCAATTCTATAGTCACCACATGTGAATGAAAAGTGCAAAAAATACCGTGTATTATACGAAAAACATAACCGAAACGTGTTTCTTTGACTTTGCCCAACCCAAGCTTTGTTCATTGCCGCAGCTACCACGTAAATCTTAAAACAGCAATTCTATAGTCAACCACAGGTGAATTGAAAGTGCAAAATATACCGAGTATTATACGAAACAAACAGATACGTGTCTTTTTTTTTTGACTTTGCGCACCCAGCTTTGTTCATTAAAGCAGCACCCCACGTAAATTTTAAAAAAACCCAAAATTTCAATAGTCACCACAGGGAATTGAAATTTGGCAAAAATACCGGGGTATTATACGAAAACAAAAAAAAAACTGTTTTTTGACTTTTGGCGCACCCACTTGTTCTTTAACCAGCATCCACGAAAATTTTTAAAACAGCAATTCCTATAGTCACCAAAAGGTGAATTAAAAGGTCCCAAAAAAAAAACCCCGGTGTTTTAATACAAAACAAAAAAATTTTACGTTTTTTTTTGGATTTTTGGGCCGCCCCCACTTTTTTCATTGAGCAGCTTCCACGAAAAATCTTAAAAAACAGAAAATTCAAATATCACCACAGGTAATTAAAAGGGTTTTGAAAAAAAATCCCGTGTATTACCAAAAAACCATAACAGAAAAGTGTTTTTTTTGACTTTTGCGCACCCACTTTTTTCTTTTACGCAGCTTCCACGTAAATTTTAAAAACCGAAATTTCCCTATTTCACCACGGGTTAAATTTTAAAGGGTCCCAAAAAATACGTTTTAAAAATAACGAAAACTTTAACAATAGGGTTTTTTTTGATTTTTTCCCCAAAGGCCCCAGATTTGTTTGTTTTAGACACCTTGCAGTTAAATTTGAATCCACCAAATTTTGTTTTGATTAGGGGGATTTGGGGAAAGCGGTTTTTGCCGTTTTTTAAATAAGAGATTTTTCCAAAACAAATTCCAAAATTTTTCTAAAAATTTTTTAAAATTCTGAACTTGGGGGAAAAATCCCAGGTGGTAAGCGAGCAAAGGGGGGGTTTAGCACATGGGGGTAGGGGTACGAGAAAAGGGGTTGCCCCTCCAGGGGTTTGGCAAAAACCCCGCAAACCCAGCGGATCGCAGTTCCCGGGAACCTTCGGGCCTGCCCATCGCTGGGCAGGGGCCCCTGTGAATCAAATTAACGAACTTTGGTCCCCAATCGCCCTTTCAGTGGTTAATGCAACCTGCAACCCAGCATCTTAAACCCTCCCCCGTCCTAACCATTCATGGCCAAAAAATTCGTCATAAACATCATCACATCCGTCCAACATGAAGCCCCCAAATGTAAAATCTTGAAACCACCATTTGGGGAAAACCCAAATTGCCCTGAAGACCTCTTTGATGAAAAAAACGGGGGTCAAAGGAAAATTTTTAAAAGATCAAGAGGATGTTTTAAATCTGCTCTGACCCCATTTTACTAAAAGCCATCAAGGGGGTTAAGGGAAGCCGTCAATGGGGCAAAAACCCGGGGCTTCGGCAACCCCCCTTGCAGTCCCCCTTGCTTGAGCCCCCCAGCTTCGGATGCAAAAGTCAGGACGACCGGGTCACCTGTGTTTGAAAAAAGATTTTTGAGACGACATTGGGGGACCCCACCCTTTGGCCCCTTTTCCCAAAATTTTTGCTTGCGAGCGCTAAACAGGGGCCCGGGGAGGAAGACGATGGGAGTGTCAAAAACTTTTCCCCCCCCCCCCCCCCCCCCCCCGCCAAAAAAAGGGAGAGGGGGGGGCGCAAAAACCCCCTTTTTATATTTTTCCCCCAGCCACGGTAAACCCACCAAAACCCCCTCCCTGGTTTAAAGCCGTCAAAAAGGTCCAGGGCCCTCTAAAGGGCCGGGCCCTTCTTGAGCAAGCCTTTTATTCACCCACGATGTCATATGCCGGGTCCTTTGCCTAAACGCATAAGTAGAGGCAAGAACCTTAATTGTTAACCTCCACCAACATTTCTAGGTCACATGCAAAGCGAATGCATTAGTTGAAATGAAGGGAACACTTGGCCCAAAAAGCCAACCGACGCCGGGCCTCCAACCACTGACTACACACCCTCTGTCTCCGCCTCCTCCTCCTCCCGCCAACCATCAGCCGTTCTCAGCTGCCCATGTCTCTCAGAGCAAGAACAGGAATCACCACTCCGCTTCAGCCTCCCCCGTCTCACCGAGTAACCACCAAGCACCACCAGAGACCCATCCTACCCCTTCTCTCCTTTCCGCCAGTTTTGACGACCTGCACGCTGTACAGCGGCCAGTCTAGCAAGCCAGCCTTCTGTCTTCCAGGTTTGAGCAGAAGAAACACTTGAACAACCCAAACTCATCCCAAAGCCAAAAAGCCTGGAATGTCGTCATTGCAGTCTTTTGGCTTGGAAATTTGCCCTTTTCCACTGGTGGACACAGATGGGTTCCCGCCACGTAGTGGCCTCTGCCGCCTGCCCCATTACCAGATGCCGAGCCTAGGCATTCTTTGCCAGAAAGCCGTCCCGCCCCTGGCCAGCCACGTGTCATCTAAAATTCATTTCAAGCGCTTTGTCTGCATCTGTGTCCGGAAAAGTCCATCTCCACCACCTACACATGGACTAGTAAGGCTGCAATGCCTCTATATCTCTGTGACAGCTCACTGGGTGAGCTGGGTGATGTCTCTGGGTGAACGGGATGGCCTCTCAATGCTCGGCGCACTTCTCTACAAAAGCCGCAGAGATGGTGCAGGGACTCTTCTCCCCCCCAAGGTCCTTGGAGGCAATCACGTGCCAAGAGACACAGCCGTGTTGAAGATTAATCTGCTCTTGGAGACCGACCACTACACAGGTCAAGGAGCTGTGGACGGCTTCCTCCGCAACGAGACCGAGCGCTGGCTGGGTGACAAAACCTGTGCCCAGGCAAGTGGTGTGCGATAACGGCCGAAATCTGCTGGCCGACGCTTAAGAATCGGTAGGCTGGAGAACATCCCTTGTCTGCACAAACTGTCCATGATTAGTGTGAGTCGATTGCGTTGCTATCGAGATAGATCGATAGTCGATAGTCCGGGCGTACCGCAATCGATAACGGTTTTTCGATAGTGGAAAAACGTCGATTATAGCGATGAACATTAAAGTTACTATGTGGAGAGCAACACACCTTCAATATTACCGCCCCAAACAAGGTCTGGAGAAGCTGAAATTAAACATCACAACAGCAAATGGATACGTGCTACATCTTAGGCAACACACTTAGGTTATAAAAGTCACAGAAAAAAAGTACAGACCATCTCACTATCCCTGTCTTGTACCACAGCCTGACCCTAAACCTGCATCACCCCCACAAATTGAAAAGAGCCAGAAGGCAGTATGATTTGAACCATCATCTTAGCTAAAACTGGCCATGTGAATATCCCTGTCTGGGCCAGCAGCATAGCCCCAAACCATGCATGACCCCCACATTTAAAAATAAAAAAGTGCCATGGAAAAAGGAAGTCTTTCAACCAACCATTTTATTTCACTGGACATTGACTATACCTGTTCCCTGGGCCACAGCAAATGACCCAGGGCCGGAAGTATACATGGTGCGGTTGAGAGCCCAGGCTGGCGTCCGTCATTCTATTAACACGTCAGGTTAAAATGCTCTGATGACGCAGCAACGAAAACTGTCGTGCTGAAGCAGAGTGGCGGAAGCGGAAAGTTGAGAATTCGCTTCCTCAGTACAACAGTCAATACCTGTAGCGCTTGTCCCTCCGTAGTGAGTTGTGGACCAATTGAGCTACAACTTGGAAATAACAGGTGGTTAACGCTCCTGTTACACCCAGGTGCCCTTTTTCTGGCATTCTTTTTCTCATTTTACTCAACGTGCTGGAAGGAAATGGTCCTCTGTACTTTCGTTCTCTGTCAGTGCTCCATACTACCCTGTCCTCTGAATAACCTCCAAGGACAAGTTTTCCTGTATCTCCCTTGGTACAATTCAGAGGAATATTTTTAACACTTTTTGTACATCAAGTTTTTTATTACTTTAATCTAGAAACACATTTTTAAAATAGAATGGATTCCCACCCATGTCTTGTTTCTCTTTTTTTCATTGTAATTAAATGGGTTGTCTATATACAGGGATTGATAGCTTATGCTTAAGAGATCTTGCAAATAAAGTCATATGCATATTGTCCATTAAGAGTGTCCTACATATTCCTGTTTCTGTCTGACACACCATACCCTTGAGCCCACTCTTGACAATTTGTGAATAACAAATGTCATGTAGAAACAACAATTTTTATAATAGGACTGTATATAGCTGCATGTCACAGCAAAATGCCCCCGCCAAAAATTCAAAGCATTACCCTTGATCCAATTTGTACAATTTGTGAAGAACACAATGATCTGTTAGAAACAACATTTTATAGAATAGACCTGTAGTAAGCTTCAAAGTCACAGCAAAATGCCCCCAAAAAAACAAAGCAATGACCCATAGCCACTTTGAACAAGGTGGAAGAACAAATGTTTCCCTATTAGAAACAACATTTTTGTAGAATAGGACCTCTAGTATAGCTGCAATTTCACAGCAAATGCCCCCAAAAATTCAAAGCATGACCCATGAAGCCACTATGGACAATTGTGAAGAACAAATGTTCTATTAGAAACAACATTTTTCAATAGGACCTGTAGTATTGCTGCATTTCAAATTCAAAAATGCCCCCAAAATTCAAAAACATACACTTGAGCCCACTTGGTCAATTGTGAAGAACAAATGTCGTTAGAATCAACATTTTTTTTATAATAGGACCTGTAGTATTGCTGCATTTCAAAGCAGCATGACCCAAAAAATTATAAAAATGTACTTCTTTCTCAGCCACTGTTAAAAATTGTGAGGAGGAGAAATGCCAACATAGAGATGCCCACATTACTGTTCCAAAGAGGACCATGATTATTGCTGTATCTCACAGCTACATGACCCCCAAAAAATTATAATTGACTTCTCAGCCACTATTAAAGAAATGTCAGGGAGAAATCCACTTAGAGCCACATTTCTGTTCAAGAGGACCATAATTATAGCTGTACTCGACAACAACATGACCTCAAAACAATTGACAATGCGAAAACTTTCTTAAGATAAAGTGAGTAAATGGAATAAGGTGGTTTGTCATGAGACCTTGCTGTCTCTTACAGTCTCCTCATCAGCAAACACAAATTGACACTTGTTGGGAAAAGAGAATAAAAATTGCATAAGAAATGTAATCATTTTTAAAAAAAAATTTATCAACAGGACAATTTATGTTTGAAAAGTGAATGTGAAGTAGACCGGCAACTAATCGTGTACCTCGGGCAATTGAGGCCGACAAACATCATCAGAATCCATGCTGATTCCTCTGATGAATGTCCAAACGATCCCACAGTTATCTGATGAAGCCGATGCGTTTGTCTGTAATGACTCCTCCACTGTGCTGAAGGTCCGCTCAGATAATGACCGCTGCTGTTTGGCAGGACAACACCTCATATGGCGTGATGAGCCAGCTCGGGCCCATTCGTCCATTTTTGGAATACCCCGAAGTCTATTTTGGGTACCGGAACACATGCAATAACATCGGTGTTTGAGACGCATATAGTCGTGCAACCAGGATCTTAAGCTGATCTCTGTGGTTTGATGTGTGCCCTGCATTGCATGCGTTGGTGAGGTTGTAAACAAAGATTGCCAGAGGTCACCCATTAGGCTTCTGCCACCTTGCCTGCTGCTGCCGCTACGCCTACTTGGCACTCTACTGCTGTCACGTCGCTGATGTTGTTCCACCGTGACATTTGGGGAACGTGAAGCAGACGCAACAGATGTCCCAGTTGATCAATCAGCAAGGTCTCCATTTCCTGCATTTTACTCTCTATTTGGGTGGGTGGAAGGAAAGTGCTGATTTTGGTTTTGTACCGGGGATCCAGGGGGTGGCCACCCATTAACTGTTGTTCATTTTGATGGCCTAAATGCGAGGATCATGTTGGAGGAAATGGAGCATCCAAGCACTCATGTGAGAGATGGAGCCTTGATTTCCCAAGCCTCTGGTCGAGGGGCACTAGCAAACTGATCTTCCTCATCTCTCCTCCGCCTCAAATTCGCGCGCCAACCTCTTTCCAAGGCAGGACGTCGGTAACATCGGTGTCCTAGAATACCTCCTACTCCCCTCCGCTGCCTCTCCGGCACAGCTTCAACACAGCCCTGACTTGCCTGAGATGATGCACCCTGAGAGCTGATGCGCCACCTTGCACTAGCTCTGGACCCCGAACCACTGCCTAATGACGACCGATGAAATTGTGAAACTGTCGGGCCATGAGGATTTGACGGAGAGAAAGGCTCCGTGTCCGCATCTGTGACCGTCTCCTCCTCCGACGCTGGCGTGACTGTTGTTATCAGAGTGTCCAACGATCGTCTTCCAGAACAATATCACCACAATGCTCAGCTGACAAGGGCATTGGACCCGCGACTGAACTAAACCATTTTATGGGGCTTCTTCAAAACTGGCAGGCATGGTGCAATAGCATACTTTTCACCTGCCTCCACTCTCGTGTTCAAAACACCTCGAGGTCCGAATACCGCTGCTGTCAAGGCCATGTGTCACACTTACAGTCGTAATGGCATTGGCGCTGCATGCCACAATCGCTGGAGCATAGTGGAGGGTTGGTAATTCCACGTGTTCCCACGGTCAACAAAGAGACGTTGACGGGTGAGTCCGAGCTGACGCGCAACGCAAGCCCAGGCGGGAGCGAGCAGGTTGCCGAACGGGCGGAAGTGGCGAACTCAGACCTCGAGCCTTCATCAGCATGTCAGTAATCATGACGCGCGATTAGCACTTTAGAAATGTCTGGAGACAAGGTCATGACATTTGCCAGGCAAGGATGTGCTCAGCCTACCGATCTAAAGGGCGGGTCCAAGCAGATTTCGCCCGTTATCGCACACCACCGGGGGTTGCCTGCACAAGGGCGTTCTTTGTCCACCCAGCCAGCACTCTGTCTCGTCTTCGAGCCGTCCACAGCTCCAGACCTGTGTGTGAACGGTCTCCAAGGCAGATTAATTTCACCACGCTTGGTGTCTCTGGGCACGTAATGCCACCAAGGTACCTTGGGGGAAAGAGCCCTGCCACCATCCCTGCGGTTGTTGAAGAGCAATGCGCCGAGCCTTGATAGGCCCCGTCTTCCCCACAGGGGACATCCACCCAGCTCACCCATGAGCTGTCACAGAGATATAGCGCCTTGCCGTGCTTACTATCAAGTTCGGTGGTGAGAATGTACGTTTTCCGGACACAGATGCAAGACAACGCGCTAGAAATTTAGATGGCACATGGCTGGCCAGGGCAGGACGGCTTTCTGGCAAAGAAATGCCTGCTCGGCAATCTTTTATTGGGGCAGAAGCAGGCGAGGGCCATGACGTGGCTGAACCCATACTGTGAGTCCACCAGACGGAAAAGGCAACATTTTCCAAGGCCAAAAACCTGGCAATGCCGACATTCGGCTTTTGGCTTTGGGAGATGGTTTGGTTAATAGTGTAATCTTCCATGCTCTCCAAACCTGTGAAGACAGAAGAGGCTTTGCTGCTAACTGCCGCTGTACACGAGCGTGCAGTCACAAACAGTGGAAGGAGAAGGGGTAGATGGGTCTCTGTGTGGAGTGTCTGTGTACTTACGGGCGACGGTGGAGCAGAAGCGGAGGCTGATCCCTGATCAAGACTCTGAGAGACAGGGCAGCTGATGAACGCTTGGTGGTTTCGATGAGAGGAGCGAGACAGAGGGTTGTGACAGTGGTTAGTGAGGCCCGCGTCGGTCTGGCCCTTTTTTTGGCCCAAGTGTACTCTCGAAACCATTTCAACTCATGCATGTCGCTGCAATGTTGACTAGACATGTTGTTGTGGTTAACCACTTAATGTTTCTTGCCCTCTACTATGCGTTACTGCAAAGAGTGGGAGGGCGGCATAGCATCAGCTGGCTTGCACAAAGAAGCCCAGGCTTGAGAAGGACCTGACCTTTTTTGACGGCGATAAGCGAGGATCCGGTTTTGCGCTGACCTAGGCTGGCGACAAATCAGCGGACATCTGCGACCGCCCTCCACTCCCGTTTTGTGGCGGGACCCGTATTGACACTACCACATCCGTCTTTTCCTCCTCGTCCCTGATGAAGGCAGCTCGCAAGGCAAATTCTGCGGAATAGAACCAGGATGGACCGCAATGTCCGTCATCATCATCATCATCAACACAGGTGACTTGGTCGTCCAGACTTTCTGCATCCAGAAGCTACGGGCTACAAGCAAGGGGCACTGCAAGGCTTTGCCGACCGCCCGGGATTTTTGCCGATTGACCGGCTTCCTTCACCTCCTCTGATGGCATCAGTAACTGGGCGTCAGAGCAGACTAAATCATCCTCTTGATCTTTTAACATGCCTTCTGACCCCAACCGCATTTTGTCATCAAAGAGGTCTTCAGACAATGGATTATCCACAGTGGTGGGTACACGAGTTGACATTTGGGCTGCTTCATGTTGGACGGATGCTGATGATGCTGATGACGACATTTGTGGCCGTGACTGCGAGCACATGGAGGTAAGACTGCTAGATGCGGGTTTTGCATTAACCACTGAAGGACAGATTGGCGACGATGTTCGTTACTTAGATTCACAGGGCCCTGACCCAGCGATGACAGGCCTGACGGTCCTGCAACTGACGATCCGCTGGCATGCGTGTTGTCGCCAGCACTGGAAGGAGCACCTTCTCTCGTAACTCTACCTCCATGTGCTACCCCCCTCTTTGCTCGCTTACCACCTGCATTTCGCTCCATGTTCAGAAATATAAAAATTTGAGAAGGTATGGAATAGTTTTGGAAAGTCTCTTATTAAAAGACGGCAAATCACAGCTATTCTCAAATCCCTCTAATCAAAACAAAATTGCTGGATTCAAATTTAACTGCAAGGTGTCTATCAACAAATCTGGACTGGGCAAAAGTCCAAAAAACACGTATCTGTTAGGTTTTGGTATAATAAACGGTATTTTTTGCACCTTTCAATTCACCTGTGGTGAATATAGAATTGCTGTTTTAAGATTTACGTAGATGCTGCGTCAATGAACAATGCTGGGGGGTGCAAAAGTCAAAAAACACGTAACTGTTATTTTTTGGTATAATAAACGATATTTTTTGCACCTTTCAATTCACCTTGGTGAATATAGAATTGCTGTTTTAAGATTTACGTAGATGCTGCGTCAATGAACAATGCTGGTTGCGCAAAAGTCCAAAAAACACGTAAACTGTTATGTTTTGGTATAATAAACGTATTTTTTTGCACCTTTCAATTCACCTGTGGTGAATAATAGAATTGCTGTTTTAAGATTTACGTAGATGCTTGCGTCAATGAACAATGCTGGGTGGCAAAAGTCAAAAAACACGTAACTGTTAGTTTTGGTATAATAAACATATTTTTTTGCACCTTTCAATTCACCTGTGGTGAATATAGAATTGCTGTTTTAAGATTTACGTAGATGCATGCGTCAATGAACAATGCTGGGTGCGCAAAAGTCAAAAAACACGTAACTGTTATGTTTTGGTATAATAAACGATATTTTTTGCACCTTTCAATTCACCTGTGGTGAATATAGAATTGCTGTTTTAAGATTTACGTAGATGCTGCGTCAATGAACAATGCTGGGTGTGCAAAGTAAAAAAACACGTAACTGTTATGTTTTGGTATAATAAACGATATTTTTTGCACCTTTCAATTCACCTGTGGTGAATATAGAATTGCTGTTTTTAAGATTTACGTAGATGCTGCGTCAATGAACATCCTCGGTGTCGCAAAAGTCAAAAACACGTAACTTGTTTATGTTTTTGGTAAAATAAACGGTATTTTTTGCACCTTTCTAATTCACTCAGTGGTGAAAATATAATTGCTGTATCTTAAGATTTAACGTAAATGCTGCGTCCATGAACAATGCTGGGCTGCGCAAAAGTCAAAAACACGTATCTGTTATGTTTTTTTTGTTTTTTTTAATAATAAACGGTATTTTTTCACCTTCAATTCACCAGTGGTGAAATATAGAATTGCTGTTTAAGATTTACGTAGATGCCTGCGACAATGACAATGCTGGGTGCGCAAAATGACCAAAAAACACTAACTGTTATGTTTTGGTAAAAAAAAATTTTTTTTTTGCACCTTTAAATTCACCGTGGTGAATATAGAATTGCTTTTTTTAAAAGTTTTACGTAATCTCCAATGAAAAATCGGTGTCAAAAGTCAAAAAAACTAACTTTTTATTTTTGGGGTATAAAAAACGTTTTTTTGCACCTTTCATTCACCTGTGGTGAAAAAAATTGCTGTTTTAAGTTTTACGAATCTGCGCAAAAAAATGCTGGGGGCAAAAGTAAAAAAACACGTAATTGATGTTTTCGTACGTAAAAACTTTTTTTTGGGCAAAAAAACAACCTGTCTGACACAAGATGCGATTTTAATTTAATGCAAGGGGGAAATATCAACAGTCACGGGTGAATGGTAAAATTAAAAAAACACCTATCTAAAATGTTACTGAAAATAAAAGTGAGTTTGCAGCTAACAAAGAGACCTGCATTACTAGAAATGATGTTTATCCAATATAAGTTCATCTGCCCAATATCCAGAATTATTTCAATAGCAAACTGTTAATAATAAAGATATTCCAATACAATGTCTACACTCTAAGTCTTGGTGAACTTTATCCAGAGTTCTTTATAGATAGAGCTTTCTGTGTCGCCCGTGTGGGCCTCCAAACCCCCCCCCCCCCCCGCTCCCTCCCACCGCGGTGAATTTACAGCGGTAGATTTGCTAGCTTTAAAAAATTCTCTAGCCAACTACATAAAATCTTCAAAGCTCTAATCTAACTAAATTGAAGGATCACAGCTAATAGTAGAGTTTCCTCTGTGCAGAAATAGACAAATTTTCGCTGAGCTGTTTGGCCAACAGGCAGAGCGCAGGTCCTAACCCTATGAAACGCTGAGAGACACTGAGGCTGAAACAGGAAACGCTTTTCTATGTAAAACGAGGTCATATGATTTTTCCAGCCAATCTCAAACCATACACATCCCAGTCATGACGTCACACACACATCTCACCCTGCTCTATTCAGTAATCTGATTTTGCTGTCCGTCCAAATTACAGGAACGCCGCCAAAAAAAAAAAAAAAAAAAAGAAAAAGGCGCGATCTAATAGATGATTCACATTCTTATTTTAATTATCGCATGATCTGGAAATTTCGATCAAACCATAAAAACCCATTGCCGATTTCAACTTGTCATAAAAATCGCTCAACACTATCATGTCCTGACCTCCCAACATGTTTCACTAGCTAAAACTGCTTCATCAGAGAAGAGGTCCGGCGTCACTCTCTCTGTTCTCTTGCGAGATTCCCATTTTTTTGGAGATTATATGCCAGCTTTTTGTCTCAAAGTACGCCAGAAAACAGCCAATAAGGAAAAAACGTTCCCATTCATTACATTTCACCTATAGTTTTTCTGGACCATTATAATTACTACTGGTAGTCCTACAATCTGTGCAATTATTTGGGACTTGCAACAAGGGTGAGCCGACCTGATCTAGATGACACCTTGTTGCACTTGTTATTAATTATCTCTTACGTGTTTTATTTAAAGGCATCACCCCAATCCGCTCAAGATAAGCCATCGACTCTACCAACTGTAGGTGCAGTACAGATGAGGATCAAAAATACCAATTTTACAACATGATCGATGAGCCAGAGCAAATCTAAGGTCCTTACTGATCCAGCAGAAGCAACAAAGGCGGTAATGAGCAAAAGGAATTTGTTACAGAAGCAGAAATGGAAAAAATCTTGCTTTTGCACCTTTTTGTTCAGTAAGAGGCCCACAGAAAACATTTCTTTGGGACTCTTATAGAATTGGACTAATATCTTGGGACAACCAGAAGGAACTTGTTCTTTAAGTCCCATTTTATAGCCCTTCTTAGCTGACCATATACACATGTCTACTGAATGGTCTGTTTGTTCACAGTGTCATCCATTGCCAACCGACAGTCCTATAGTGTCAGGGTTCTGATCCACCTGAAATTTGGTTCTTCTTCCAGTGACAGCATAACCAAGCAGGAAACATGAAGAAACATTAGATCAAAAAATAGCTTTGGCCCTAAGAAGGAATAAACACAATCTTCATCGTCCTAAGATTTAGACATTGATAAAAGGACGGTTTTGATAATCTGCCATGTTGGTCATATGCAGTCCTGACACCATGTGGAGAAGCTAACAGAGGTGTCCAAGATGGACTGGGGTCCTTCTTAATATTTAGAGACAGATTTGTTGAACTATATAGTGACATGTTTATATAGAAACACCATTGGGCCCTAATTGCAAAATTGGAAAAGGACCCAACATAAAGAATAGATCCACCAAGGTGATATTGGTTCAAATTGTATCTATGGATTTGTACAGTGTAAAATCAAAAGTGGATACAGTACAAGGCCCCCCCCCCCTAGTGGATGAGATTGTTACAAATCAAACCTCATGCTACCAAGGTTCTTGCATGAGAATATACTACAGATTTCAAAATTATTCTGTTGTGAATTTGTTGTGAAATTTTCATTGCAAATTTTCCCATTATCAACGTAACAGAGGTGAAATTCAGCAGTTAAATTTAAGACAAATGTGTGGTAAGACCACAAAAAATCTGCATGTCAATCTTGCCACAGATTTTGCCACACATATTTAGGAACAGAGCCACAATGAGAAAACTTCTGTTAATGGGACTTATCCAAACACATATTCCTACTATTGAGGTCTATTAACTAGTCTATCTCATATGGAACAAAGAAAATGTTTGAGCCCCCACTGCAGAACCAATGTGCAACCACAAACTCAGCATCCCTCCTAGTTATTCCCCCCGAATATTTTCTGTCAGTTTCCTTCTCCTCATTGATCACTCTTAAGATCATCCACAATGGTAAGACTCACCTGTAATTCTTCCCTTTAACATAACTATCAATAGTTTCTGTTTAATATAACCTATAACTACATCAAGCATGCATGTAACATCCAATAGATTTTGCCCATAGTAACCTTTTACAATGCATTGTATCATCTATGGTCTGGTTATTAGGACTAGGTTTAATACACCAAAAAAAACTGGTGCATGCATTTTACTAATCTGGTACATGTTCTGACTCAACAAATCAATAAACTTGATTTCTAGATACTTTTTTAAAAGGTGAAGCAGGTAATCAAATAAACAGACAATAAAAGTGAGCACAGCAACATTTTTGTTGCATTAACAAGACCAAAATTTCTGGTTGCAAATCAGGCTTAGTAAATCAACTCCATTGTTCTTTTCTATTTTGGCTCCTAGTGGTTTCTTACTGTGTATGACATAAGGCCCTGAATAATAAATAGGGCTTGTAATGAAAAGAGTACATGCTTAACCATATATTAGCTCCTTTTAGCCTCATCTACATGACTTTAATTACCTCTCCAAGCTCATTATTTTCATATAATAAATGCTCACTTCCTGGACCTTATTGTTAGTCCCCATACGTTCCTTTATATATGAGATCCTATTTCACGTGCATAATAATATAATGCCCAAATACTGAATAGAGTTCACTGCCTTTACATGCATTTAGCATTCCATTAGGCCTCAGTACAAAAATGATTATTGCCTCTCCATGCCACTGATTTCATACAGAGGATACTCACTCTTGACCATATTGATAGTGCCCCATGGCATGTTCCTTTGTATATGGGATCCCATTTCCTGCATTAGAATATAAGACATTATGAATAGAGCCCACTGCAGTACATACAGATCAATTCCTCCATTGGCCCCCATCCACAAAACCTTATAAACCTATCCATACTTCTGATTCACGTGCCACATCCTGGACTATAGTGATAGTGCCCCATATTGGTTCCTTTGCGTACATAGCATCATACCTTGTATATGAAGAATGGGACTCATTACTGAAGAGGGTGCACTAAGTATATTGGGCCACTGTATGCACAAAACTGAATAATGGCTTCTTCCAGTTGTACTGAGCTGCAATAGGCAGTGATTGACATTCACATTTTAAATTTACATTTTTACATTTCTCTGTGTCTCCGATTTTATACAAAATAATTCTGTATCCTGAAACATAGTGGTTTTAGTCATAGTGACTGCTCTGTGTATAGGGTTTCAAGCCCTGTTTAACAACAAAGGGCACATGAGTTTTAATTGCATACATGATCTCTCACGATACACACAGCTACATGCAGCTCTGTACCACCTATGAGATATATTAATCAGAAATAGGATTCATATAGCATACAAAGACCCGCTGCTAAACTTTAAAGTGTAGAATGAATTGCGCAACTGTTTTAAAAAGAGATCTCCTCCCCTAGTTGACTGGCAATGTGCCGCATACGATTTTGAAGGTGGCAAGGTTCCATCTTCACATGTCCGCATGGTTGCATAACCGACATGTCCGTATTCTCACCCTAATCTCCAATGTCCATAGAACAGTCATATATAATGCCATATTACATAGATGTTTCCCCCTTAAGTGCCTGCTTAGACAGAATCCTAATCACAAGCATTAGGGAAAGGACTGAGGAAGCTCACGCTCCCTCTAGTTGGATGTAACCAAATCCTCAATTTCTGCTGACTCACTGAATCTTTAATAAGCAAAAGGGATTATTATCCAAGCCAGTATTACTCATTTAACAGACAATCTAATTTGGGATTTTGCCCCCTCATCAGTGTAGAGCAGAGAAATACTGGCTGTTTGGGAGGCAATTATTGCCTCAGAAGTGGAATATCTCCCCTCTAACAAGTCCTTAAAAACTGGGCTGTAATACTAAATTACCTATATTCCTGGGTACTAGTCTAAAGAGTTATTTACAAAAAAAAACTCTTGTAGTTACAATATACAACCCTATAAACAATTTTCCCCAAAAA
Source organism: Phyllomedusa bahiana (assembly GCA_025379985.1). Classification (NCBI taxonomy): domain Eukaryota; kingdom Metazoa; phylum Chordata; class Amphibia; order Anura; family Hylidae; genus Phyllomedusa; species Phyllomedusa bahiana. The sequence continues at coordinate 33,501 of JAODAL010010090.1, read as the reverse complement.
AAATTCCAAAACTTTAATTTTATAACATCCCGACCTGTCATAGAATCAGGCGGAAGTTAATTTTAATTGTTGTAGAGATCCACAGATTGTTAACTCCCGGTTTGTACCAGGGAGATTGTGCATATGACAGCATAAGTTGGCCATGACAAATACCATAGAAAAAAAAAAAAGTATAAAAAGATAAGTATATTTAATGAGCCAAACGATATTAAATTGCCAGTGTATTAACAAAAGGCACCCCCTCAGTTGTTTTTTTTTTTGACAAGCTGAAAACATATTCACAGCGTGAGACTGCAAAAGGAATTTATGTCCGAGAAATTACAAGTGATCCATTTCGCAGATGAATTATCCACCTCAAATAGCCGCAAACTCAGGCCTACCAATTAAACACCTTCATTATTACATGTTTGGTATATACTTAATAAAATTCATGTTTTATTCTGCTCTATTACCATTACATGCCTCTTGTACAATTAGGCATAATTGGCATATCAATATGCAAAGTTAAAAATATTAACCCTTAAAACTAATGAGCATTTTCTGCTCCAGCTGCCTAAATGAGACAAGAATTACATTTTCACTTTTGGATAGGATTTTAACATGCAGTTTTTCAATTGTTGACATTGAACCCTTATGTTATATAATATCAGTATTTTTTTGGCAAAATATTCAGGACAATATAGCGCAAATGATTTTGAGCAGCAAAAAAAAAAGTTATTTGCAACTAAGGAGTAGGCAAAACGGTTGTCCGCGCACCCCGTGATACCTGCGACATTACGGTAGAAATAGACAAACATGGAGAATCTGCCAGTTGTATTGGAAGAGCGAATGTTCTATAAGAAAGGAAAACTTGCCATGTTATTGCTATATCGGATGCATATTAAAGCATACACTGTTTAATTATTTTTTGGCAAAATGCACAATGTATTTTTTCTATACAAAAAGTCTGAGGTGGATTGCAGCAACAAGCATTAATATGATACCATGCTGCTTCCTAGCAAGTATCAAGGAATTGATGTGGGCCGCTGGCTCCGGTTTTAGGAGAACCCCTGGTGTTGGCATAGCTGTCACAGCGATATACTGAGAAACAGGACTAGGACAGTTTATGGCCTTAAACAGTATGGTCATAAAAGTCATATATTCAAATGCAAAATGAGTATTAGGAATAGCCGTATAATTAATTATAAGAGCCATTTTCTGCATTGCTGCATATAGGAGATAGATCACTAGACAGGGTTCAATACTCCATAACGCACTTTGAACACATTAACAAACAGATTTTCCTTTTGTTATTCGAATTATAGAAGTATACAATATGTCTAAACATTTTTAAGGAGCACTCTAGTAAAAAGGGTTCTTCCAGTTGAGAATACCTTTCATACATCTCATTAGTACACTTAATGAGTTATTGGGAGGGATTTCCATTTCATGATCCTCCCTCTGATCCCAAGAGTGGAGAACGTTTGCAAGAGTATCTCTTGCTCCAGAGGGAACTTACCTGTTCTACCACCATCTTTATTATCTTCGTTGGTCCCTTGAAACAAGAATTTATGCCCATCAAGATTTATTACGTGTTCTTCATGATAACGGTGTTCCAAACCCAAACCACATATCCATTGGACAAGAGGTATGGGCAAGAGGTTCGTAAAGGAATTGGTTTTGTACAATATGGGTTTTCTTCTCCCATCTTCATCCATCATCTGCCGCATCAGAGTGCATTCAGTTCAAAGTTCACACCAGAAACATAAATATCGCCATCACGAATTAATTATGTAGTTCTTCAATGGATATGAGTCCCAATCCCCAAACCACAGATCCTTTGAATAAGAAGGTGGACAAGAGGTTTTCTATTTAGGAATTGGTTTGTAAATATGGGTTTCTACTCCCTCTTCATCCATCATCTACCGTATCGAGAAGCAGTCCGTTTCAAATTTCACAGCCATTTAAACAGGTTTATGTTGGCTCCATAGGGGAACAATCTGTGGCCAGGGCTTCCCATTAGCAATCCATTTGGCCTTTTTTAAGGTAGATGTTAAGTACTGTTTGAATCATGTCCTTCTGCACCTCGGTTCTCTGTCATTGTCTGAGCTGGTAGTAGAGACACTTGTCAGGGGAGTGAGTTTTGAGGCATCTGATGCATCATCTGTCCAAAAAAATTGTTTTTGCAAGACCATGACTTTTAAACTGTCTTTCCTGTATTAACACATACAATTTGCTTGATTTTAGTGGCCCCATACAATGCCTGATTTCCCTTTGGTGGACACTGCAGTTAATTGAGCATTTATACCAGGTTTTCTACTCAATAGATGACAGATTACTAGGGTGTGGGGGGGGTTTCCCCCCCAGAAGAGGACACCTTAACATCAGCTTATCGATCAAAGTACCTCACTCAAACAATTAGGCAAAAAGGAGAACCCCTCAAGGTACATACAATATTGCTGGGTTTCTCGACCTCCACCAAAATTGTAAAAGTTAGGGGAAAAATCAGCATTGCCCAAAAGCTCAGAAGAAAAGGTTATAGGGTGTCAAAATGCATTGGTTCTTTTCTGGTGCCTCTTCACTGCTTGCTTGATTTCTCCAACTGCCAGAACAAGAAGACAAGAAGCCCAACAACGATAGAAATACCCCATAAACATACTGCAAACACAAGTCTATAATAAGACTGGTAAAAATACTTTTGATGGCAACTAATAACAATTCCATTTTCAAGGGAATATAGTATGTCCAACCGAAGGTTGGGTATCATTCTGTCTGAACTTAATAATTCAAAATTTATATATGATGCACTCCAAAACAAAAACAAATTAAATTGGTCCAGAAATTTTAAATGTGTGTTAAAGAAGATTTTTCTAATTATAAAACATCTATTTCCACTTAGGGAATTCTGAGATTAAAGAGGTTCTCACTACTAAGGATTGCTGCTTTTTATTTAAAGATCTTGCCAAAAAACAAGCACTTTGCAATATATGTGCAATTAAACAGTACCCTATCCTATTCCTCAGATAACCCCTCTTATGGGCTGCATCAGCTCCTCAGTTCGCAACAGCTACAGACCTGTTCAATCTCTCATGATAAGGCTGCCAGCACCTGTTCGCTATAAGCTACAGACCTGTTTGTCTCTCCTGATAAGGCTGCCAGCCTGGTCGCTAAAGCTACAGACCTGGCTCTACTGCAGCTTAGTGAAGCCAGTAAACACGCCCCTGAATTCAAAAATGAAACCAAGTAAACATGATGAGGTCAAAGGAATCAATGTCGTTAGACACCTCTTTGACAGCAGAGAGTAATATGCTAAGGATCCGTATCACTTGCCAGAGTCTAGAGAGATTACAAAGAGCATCTCTGACTCTGGTAGGACCTATCAAGTTCTTCCATTGCACAGACACACTTCTCTTTGCATGATCGTGTATGTTTTATTTCCCCTGTGGTGGCGCCTGCAGGGAAATGGAGCATTTACAAACAGATCCCCCCCAGATTTAGCCCATTGGGGTTGAGTGTTTCACTTTTGATCAACTATTTTTCAAATAAACTTACTAAAAAAAACTTGCAATGTTTAAATGGAAGAACTCCTTTAAGAGTAATTTCCCACAAAATGTTCCTTCCATGAAGATACATACTGTGATTTTAATGTAATCAATCACATATGTTCTGTTCTCTTACTTTATCCGATCATGGAACGAGCAGAGCTGCGCATGCGCTGTCCTCCCTTCCCACCACATTATCTTTACTCTATTGGGCTGACAGTAAGCACGAGTGTTCAGCCTCCTTTCAGAGCTGTTCCTGAGGTCCAAAAGCTCCATTCTTCCCCTGTTTGATCATTGCCCAGATTAAAGCCCGTTAACCGTAGGCCCGGGCCAAAGACTGTTTTCCTCCGCGAGCACATCTCCCTGGACTTTAATTCCTGTACCACGTTAGCTGAGTGTGCTTTTAATGTAATAGAAGGACTTTATTTCAAAGTTTTTAGTTTATTTTTCCTACAGAGTTGTCCAATATCTCTTCATATCCAAAACCATGAACTGTACAGCAAAGTAAAAGCAGCTTTCTCTTGTTTGATGACCTTTCCTCAAATTACAGTCATTGCTTAAACCCTTACCACAATTGATGTCTAATTATGTTATGAATACCCAGTAAGAGGTAGAGCCCCCCCATGAGAGGCAGGTAATATCTTTCATTACAGTTGGAACCTGCCCATTTAGTAGTCTGTGATCAGAGATAGACTCAGACCCTGGTTAATTTTAATCCCTTAGATGTTGCTGGTCAATGTGAGAAACCGATATGATTGCCCATCACACAACTCAATGACCGATAATGCCACCATGACTGTCATGGCAGACAGGGGCCAATTTAAAGGTCTCCATTTACTACCTTCTCAAACTACTATTACAACCGATCTATAGTACCTAGGAGGGCAAGTATATACACAATAATACTGCATTAATTACTGAAGAACAGTGTACCAGTAATTTGTGTTCCCTAACTCAAGAACTCTATGGGTCAAAAGTAATAATAATAAGTAAAAGCTAAAAAGTTTTCAACATTAAAAATATGAAAATATATAAAAGTTTATAAACCCCACTCTTGCCATTCTTGCAAAAAAAAAAAAAAATAGGTATCACTACATCCATAAAAGTCCAATCTACTAAATAATAATATTATTATTATTATTATTATTATTATTATTACCTGTACGTGAACAACGAACACACGTTGAAATGAAAATTAACCCAACACCAAAAATTGTATGTTTTTTTTTATTTCTATCCCCAAAAAAAAGATATATAAATTTTCCCCAAAATTGGTATCAGGTAAAATAAACCGTTCAGCCTACAAAAAATGAGCCCACACCTAAAGTCCATATATTGCAAAATACAAAAAGGTTATAGGTCCAGAAAATGAGCTGCAAAATAAAATAGTACTAACACCGAATGGAGTTTCAAACAATTTGAAATCCCCGGAATCATAATGACCTTCAGATACAATTGTAATGTCATGTATGCAAAACAGTGAACTTGATAAAAACAAACCCCCCACAAAAACGCCCTTTTTTTACATTCTACCCTATAAAGATTTTTGGGGAGGCTTTCCATTAAATTTATGGTATTGTCATGCCCCGGGATTTAAAAAGGGTTTGTTTTCAAAAAAAAAACAAGCTCTCTGGCCTTTCAAAGGGTGGAAAAAGTACAAAATTTTTAGTTTTGGGGAAAGGCGGGGGGGGGACAAAACAAATGAAACAAACAAAACCATGATGAAGGAAGGGGTTTAAATCATTCTCATCACCCGTGAAAAACCCCCTCTAACCTTCCCCCTTCTCACTTTTTAAAACAGGCAAACCCTTTCCCTTGTCAAATCCTTTTTTTACTCTTCTTGGTTTCCATGGAATTAGCAAAGAGAAAGTGGAAAGCCCCAACGTAATAAGTTCCTGTTCCCCAGGAAATGAAGGGAATTTTAGTTTGCGGTAAGATTTTGATGAGGAAAAATTTTTAGAACTTTTTTTTTGTGTATACTAAAGAAACACTGAAAAAATACCCGCAAAACAACCTCTAAAATATAAACCCTTTATTAAATTTGATTAAAAATCAAAAAACTAATCCGATAAAAAAAAAGAAAACCCCTGGTTTTAAACACAAAAAATAGAAATAGGAACCTTGTTAGGGGAAGGTAAATGTGCAAAATTGTCCCCAATGTTTAGTAGTGGGAAAATTTTTGTGTTTTCACCTGATTTTCTTTTTTTTATGGTTAGTTTTTGATTTTAACAAATTTTTAAAAAAGGTTTTATTTTAGAGTTGTTTATTTGTAGGTATTTTTTTAAATATTTCCCTTTGATGTGGCAAATCTTTTAAATTTCTTTTTGGGAATAGTGTGATTTTATTGTTTTAAAATGTAAGTCTGAAAAATTTCAGCAAAAGTTTTTATCGTACATTTTTTTTATAAGCCGAATCCACCAAAGCTTTTTTAAAAGCTTTTTAAAAACAATGTAGTTTTTTAGCGGGCGCCGGGGGTTTCTCTTTTTGGGATTCTGGGTTTCCCCAGATGTTTTTAAAGCAAATTTTAATCAAATATATTTTAAAATTTTTTCATCAGGGGGTTTTTAAAGGACCCAAACTGAAGCTTTGGGTTTTGGGCAGTCATAAAAAACACATGGGTTTGGGAACTGGGGAAACTGTGGAAAAAAAAAGGGGAAAGAAAAGTTAAAACCATTTGTAAATTCGCAAAAGTCAAATTTTGGGGTCCCTTTAGGGGTTTTCTTTAGCCCAAAATTTCAATCATCCTGTTTTAAAGAAAAAGGGGGGGAACCAGTATGTTTTTAGGCAAAATTGAAGGCGATTTTTAAATATTTTAAAAGGGCGGTTTTGAACCCCACCAGATTGTAGGGGCCCTTTTTCTATTTTGGGGGTTTTAAAAATTTTTGGGCGCATTCTATTTTCCAAACGACAATTTCAGGCTTAAAGTAGACCACCTTTTAAATTTTGGTAGCCTTTTCCAGTAGAAATGCCCCTTTTTTCCCTTAAACCATCAAAATGTTTTGAATAAAAGGGTTTTTGGGTGCAAAAACGCCCCAAGAATCCCCCCACATCTTGGGCACTTTTACAAAGTCCCACAGTTGCCACAAAATGCCCCTATTTTTGGAGGGTTCTCTCATACATCAATAGAACGGGGCCCACCCAAAATTTTTTTGGGCTGAAAGGACACCAAAATATGTTGCACCCCCCGTACATACATGTTTGCCCCAAGGTTTTGGGCCTTGGGTTCACCCCTGCGGGGAAGGTTCTTTTTTTGAAGCCTCGGGTTACAGATTTCCCATCAAAAATGACAGATGTCGACCAGACCCCAACGCCCCCCTCTGAATTTCACGGGTTTAAAAGGGATTTTCTTTCCATACTTTTACCTGTAAAAAGGATTTATCCAAGAAAAAAGATTTTCCAACAAATTTTAAGGGCCCAAAGGGGTTTCATAGACACTCAGAAGAGTAGAAGTTTCTTTTGAAATTTAACCCTTGGAAACATATAGATGGTGCTCTCTGAAGTTGTCTGTGCTTTTTCCATATGCCAAATTATAATGATCATTTGTAACAAATTCAAAAAATTTTTAGGGGAAAAGTTTGTAAATTGTCCTAAAAAATTTAAAAGGGTGCAGGGTTCCCAAAATTTTAAAATGGAGCACTGGATCTCTTTTGGGCAAAACCCTTTTGGGAAGGAATTGGAATCGAAATTTTGGTTAATAAAATTTTAAAAAATGTGTATTTAAGTATTCTAAAGAAACTAATTCTTCTTTTTTTTTGCTAGAAATATACTCTGGGAAAAGTGAAAAAAATAATGTTAACCAAGATACATTTTCATTGTCCCAAATTTCTGCTCGAAAAAGGGAGCAAAAGTATTTTCACACTAAACCAAAAACCCGGGGCCAGGGGGGGGAAGAGTATCTGTAAAAACTGTTTTTAGGCTTCTTGCCCCCTTTATAGTAAAAGAAAATAAGGTATTGGTTGATCTGTTTTAAAGAAATCAATATCCCCAAGCTGAATCGAAAGCAAACTCTCTTACCTACCGCTTCCCGCTCTGCACTGATTTAGGAGCAAAAATCCAACCTTGAAGCGCTCTCAAAAAGACAGGTTTCTCCCCTCTTTGGATCATTTGCAGTAAAGAAATCTTCTTTTTTCGCAGGAAAAAGACAATTTTTTAAAACTTATTTTTCCCAAAGGGGCGTTTCTTGAATTTAAGCCTCTAAAGCAATGGTTTTCCCCCCTCTCCCTGACCCAAAAGTCTGGGACAAACTGGTAAATCCCCCGCAATCAGGGGCCTAGATTTGAGTTTATTTTCCCCAAAAAGTATGCAAATTTTTTAAAAAAGGCCGATCATTCAGTGCCCTAATTTTTTTGGCCTGACCTGGGGCCTTATCAAGATGGTCACAATGGGGTTTAATTTAGATGGAAACCCAAAAAGTGAGCACCCCAGGAAAAAGTATTAAAGGTTTAAAAACCCCAAATGTGGAAAAAAAAATTTAAAATAAATTAAAAAAATGGGAGAAAGGGTTGGGGGGATGAAGGGGGCCCCTATTGTTATTATTTTGGGTGGTGTGGAAAGAAAAATTTTACCAAAAACCGTTTGGTCACATAAAAACTAATTTGCATTTAAAAAATTTTCCCCGGATTTTTATGGATTTTTTTCATATGTTTTCTTAAAAGTGTTAAAAACTCCATTGGAGAAGCCCCCATTTTTTGTGGTTTTGAGAATTTGAAGTTCGCCTTTTGCATCTCACAGGGATTTGCAAAATAACAAGGGGTTTATGGGGGAAAAGGGGAAAAAAGAAAAACTCAATTTTGCTTGTTTACCCTGACCTTGGAAAGTGAAAAAGGGGGAAATTTTTAGGGCCAAATTTTCGCTCATCTGGGTTTCAGCTGTTTTTGGGGGGTTTTCCCCCATGAGTGTAGAGCAAGCCCTTTCGGCTTGGGTGGGTGGGGAAAACTGATGAGTGGCTTTAGAAAGGGGAAAAATCTCCTCACCAAATTTATTGCCAAAAGAGTGCACTAGAACATTCAGTCTCTTTCCCCCTTTAAAGCCTTTTTAAAAACACTGCTCAAAAACATATTAGGGAAATTGGGCTTTTTGTTTTAAATTTCCCAGAAAGAAATCATAATATTTCTTGAAATTTTTTTAAAAAAAACTAAAAAGAGGGCCCTCTCTTCCCTTTTTGATGCACAAAGTCCAAAAATTTTCCCGTTTCTCAAGTACTTTTTTTCACAACTTCTGAACTCCCAAAAGGGAGCTTAAAAGGCAAAATTCCCAACAGGGGTTTGATTCCATGAGTCGGGCCGTTTCATTTAAAAGGGGGCTTTTAATTGGGACTTTTAAAAAGGGCCCCCTCCCTCCTTGTTCACAATTTTTACTTTTGAGACCAAAACAAAACCTTAAAAATTGATCAACAGTACCTCGCCATTGTGATGCTTCATGCTTGATGCTCTCAGATGGAAGTGGCCACTGAGTTAGAATTTAACAGAATGTTATCAGCAGGTTGTATCAGAGATACAGAGAGACTGGAAGAGTCACAGAAAGGCAAAGAAGTGGACGTCCTTTGGCTCCATCACACACTGACGACGACTTCATTGAAAACAATGCACTTTGTAACCAGATGATGAATGCCGCACAACTTCAGGCACGTTTAAGGGAGGTGAGAGGCCACCAACTGTCACGTCAGACCATTCGTAACTGTTTACATAGCGTGGTCCTGTTGATAGATGACCTGACCAAACCACCAGGCACAGCCATCATCATCATCTTGAATGGGCCAGGAAGCATCTACACTGGATAAGGAACCATTGATCCTCAGTGCTGTTCAGTGATGAAAGTCGATTCACTCTGAGCACAAATAATGGCCACTGGAGATGTCAAGGAGACGTCAAGGAGAGAGCTATGCCTCAACCAGGTCAGGTACTCTTGTCATCTAGCACGCAGACCATGCTGATGTAAACAGTTACCCCTTTAAGTTAAAGGAATATTCCAATGTAAAAAAAACTAAGTCCTACAAAAGTAAAATACATAGTCATTAAACATTTTCTCTACTTTCCTAAATAATCTCCAATTACTGGCCCAAAATCTGATTCTTATTGCTTTTTGCTAAGGGATATGAACTTTAGCATAGTTTCTCCATTCTGGTCAGGCACTAGAATGATGAATTCTTTATCTATGACGCAGCAGGTAGTGGTCAGAGAAGTAACTGGTGTCATGGGGGATAGCGCGGGTGCCGTCGCCCCCCGCCCTACCCGCAGGAGTGCCGCAGCTGCCCGCGACCATCCCCCTGCTGCCCGGGTGCCGCCGCCGGCTCACTTACCCGTCCACGCTCCTGTGCACGCTCCCTGTTGTTCCGGCCGCCGTTGCATACCCTTGCTTAGGGCCGCGCGCGATGGCTGGCCCTGATTTAAAGGGCCAGTGCCCGGTAATTTTATTCAATTCCCGCCGCTGGTCTATATAAGGTATCGCCCCTTTGCACTCTCAGAAGATTGTTTGTTGTGCTTTACCTTTTTTTTTTGAGATGTTGGTGTTCTGTCTGCTTACCTATACCATCGTCCGCTACGTTTCCTACCTTGCCTGTTTGCCGCCTGCCCCTACCGTCTGCCTGTCCTGACGACGAACCTCTGCCCCCCGTCCTGACCTCCTCCCTGTCCCCGACTCGCTTCTGGATTAGTTTCTGTACCACGCATTACCCCCCGGCCGCACCGCAGGCAAGTCACGTCAGGGGTAGGACCTGGTAGCCTCAGCCACAGCAAGCCCATCCCGCTTTGCGGCGGGCTCTGGTGAATCCCGGGGGCTACTTAGACCCCGCTCCCTGGCGGGGCCCTTAACTATCATGGGCTTGCGGTGGTCAGCGAATCCACCGAACCCTCACAGTACAATCTGGCGATGGATTCCCCAGGGTACCTTTGCCTGAGCTCCGGGACGTCACGACGGCCGTCGCCCAGCAGGCCAGCGTATTGACCAGCTCACGGCCATGATGCAGAACCTTGCGGCTCGTCTACCTCTGCCTGCGGCTACTGCCGCCATGCCAGCACCAGTTGCTCCTGCAGCCATGGCTCTACCTGCTCCTACACTGGGACCTTCCCTGCATCTGCCGCTCCCTTCACGCTATGATGGAGACCCCAAGAAGTGCCGAGGCTTCATCAGTCAATGCTCCATCCACATCGAAAATATTGCGGCATAAATCCCTAACGAGGGGCTAAGGTGGCCTTTTATTAGCCTCTTATCGGGGGAAGCCTTGGGCCTGGCCACTCCGCTATGGGACCAGGAGATCCTTGACGGCAAATCTGCAAGCCTTCCTTCAGGGGTTCCGCACCATCTTTGAGGGACCTGGCCGCCCTCCTCTGCTCCCGCAGCTCTGTCCTCTCCGTCAGGGGACTCCACTGTGGGTCAGTACTCTGTGCAGTTCCCCCACCCTAGCTTCAGAACTGGACTGGAACAATGAGGCGTTGGTGGCAACCTTCTGGCAAGGCCTCTCTGGGCGCATTAAAGACGAGCTCCGCTGGTCGGGGACCTGCCGTCCACTTGGACGAACTGTTGGGTTGGCCACCCGAATCGACATACGGTTTGCCGAGAGGACAACAAGAGCTCCGCCTCCAACGGGAGGTCACCCGACCACGCCGGCTACCTCGTTGGCTTCCCGTTTTTCAACGACCCCCACTTCCCCCGCCAATGGTTCCTGAGGACGAACCCAAGCAGGTCGAAAGGGCTCATTTTGACCAGGAGGAACGCTCACAGCGTCGTCAGAGGCAGCTATGTTTCTACTGTGGCGGTTTTGGCCACTTCATGGGGATGTCCGGTGCGGCCCGGGAAACTCTGGGACCGGGGGCTGCGGAGAGCATCCTTAGGTGTCAGTGTGGCTCTCCACCGTCTGACCATTCCGTACTCTGTGGAATTTCCCCGGACAGCACCTTTCAAGCCACCGCCTTCCTTGATTCGGGCCCGTTGGAAATTTTATCAGCCTGCGCTGGTGTCCAAGTTTTTGTCTTCCGGTGACCTCTTTGCAGAAACCCATGATCGTCTCCTATGTCAGTGGCGAATGCATCAAGGATGCTATTCGGTTCTGCACTGCGCCCCTCACCTTGCAGATAGGCACTCTACACAAGGAGACTATGAAACTTCTCATTCTGCCTCGCTCCTCTTCTGAAATCCTCCTGGGCCCTCCTTTGGGTTGCAAGAGAAAGCTCGACCCTAGACTGGAATACAGGCGAGATTATCCTTGGGGGCCTGCGGCACTGCGATGCCTTTCTGTACTCCGTCCTGCTCTACGGTCTGCCTCTGTAAGCCCAGAAGCCTCTGCGGGTCTGCCCACTCCTTACCAGGACTAGCCGACGTCTTTTCCCAAAGACGAACGAAACTCTTCCCCCGCACCGGTCCTTCGACTGTCCTATTGACCTGTAACCCAGTACTACTCCTCCCCGAGGCAGAGTCTACCCTCATTCTGTCCCGGAGACCAAGGCGATGTCGGATTATATTCAGGAGAATCTCTGTAATGGCTTTATACGCAAGTCCTCTTCGCCTGCGGGGGCCGGATTCTTCTTTGTCGATAAGAAAGATGGAAGACAGCCTTTAATACCCGAGATGGCCACTACGAATATCTCGTCATGCCATTTGGCCTCTGCAACGCTCCGGCAGTGTTCCAGAACTTCATCAACGAGATCTTCCGCGACCTTCTCTACGTCTGTGTCATTGTCTATCTGGACGACATTTTAATCTTCTCTTCAGATCTAGAGACTCACCGCCACCACGTCCGCCAGGTGCTTAGACATCTCCATACCCACCAACAATATGCCAAACTGGAGAAATGCCTGTTTGAACGCACCTCGTTGCCCTTCCTAGGGTACATTTATTTCGGATCAAGGTCTCCGATGGATCCTCTAAGCTTTCAGCGGTCTCGCAGTGGCCCCGACCGGTGGGTCTCCGGTCCATCCAGCGCTTTTTGGTGTTCGCAAACTATTACAGGCAGTTTGTCCCGCAATTCTCCACACTGGTGGCCCCACTGGTGGCCCTTACAAAAAAGAAAGCTAACCCCCAAATCCTGGCTCCCGAAGCCCAAGAACCTTTGAAATTTTTTGAAAGCACCATTGCTTCAGCTCTGTTCTGTCTCGCTGGACCCATTTTGTCCTAGAAGCGGACCCTCCTCTGTAGGTGGCCCGGGGCTGTCCTCCTTCAAAAGTCCCTCTGGGGATTGCGTACTTGCGGCTTTCTTTTCCCAAGACCTTCACTCCCGCCGAACGAAATTACCGATTGGTGATCGTAAACTACTGGTCATAAAGTTAGCCCCAGAAGAATGGCGACACTTGCTGGGGGGGACATCCCATTGAGATCTTCACCAAACACAAAAACCCCCTTTTCTCCAGTCTGCCCCAGCAATTGAATTTCCCCGACAAGCCCGGTGGGCGCTCTTCTTCGCCCGCTTTAATTTCCTCCTTCACTTTCAGCCAGCCAAAAGGAACGTCAGGGCAGACGCCCTCTCTAGGTCCTCGGACACTGTGGGCCTAGAGCCACCTCTGCAGCACACAATTCCTCCTGAATGTCTCCTCACGGCGGCTCCCATGGATATTCAACATCTACCTCCTGGGAAGACCTACGTCCGCCCTGCCATGCTTCCTCGAATCCTTAAGTCGGGACATTCCTCTCGAACAGCAGGCCATCCTGGGGTCCACAAGTCTTTACAACTGATTTCTCCCTACTATTGGTGGCCCACTCTCGCACAAGACGTTAGAGACTTCGTCCTGGCTGTAACGGTGCGGTGCCGATGGACGTACACCGAAGCGCCGACCGCAGACATCCGGGTGTGGATCCTCTGTGATCACCGCAGGCGAGGTGGTAGCTGGAGGACCACGCCAGGGAGTGGAGTCTAAGGGGCCCCTGGTCTTCGCCAGAGCCCGCCGCAAAGCGGGATGGACTTGGCTGCGGGACCCCAGGTCACTATCCCTGACGTGGCTACCTGCGGATGACAGCCGGGGTGCAAGACAGGAATCCAGGCAGTGGAATACAGGAACACAGGAACATGTACAGCAGGATACAGGAGGGTTAAACGTACACATAGCACCATAGGATACGGCAGGAACTGGACGGGTAACACATCAGGTACAGACCAGGGAACACGGCAGGAACAGGAGAGCACATACAGGACAGGAACACGGCAGGATACAGGAGACACAGACACGACGGACGGACGGCCAGGAGCTCAGATGACAAAGACACTGGACCAGCATCTCAGGGGTTAAAGGCTCCAACAGCAGACCTGAGATGCTGGCAGGAGCTAAAGATGGGAAGCAGCAGGACACAGCAACAGACTGCAATGAACTGAGCCAGAGCAGAGGCTGGTTCGTCCTATTATAGGCAGGGGTCTGTGGTAAAGTGGAAGTAGACAGAGACAAGTAACCTATAAAAGACAGGAAACTGCAGCGCGCGGCCTAGAGGAACAGAGCACACACAGGACCCCAGGAAGCAACAGAACAGGACAGGACAGGCAAGCACAGGAAGGCACGACACGCCAACGGCCCAAGGCAGGGAACCGCGGCGTGAACCGTGACACTGGCCTGTACCTCCTGTGCCCATAACAAAGTCCCTCGTCTCAGACCCGCGAGTCTGCTTCAGCCTCTCCCGGTGCCAGAAAGACCTTGGTCCCACATAGCCATGGACTTTGTTACAGACCTCCCGGCCTCCTCTGGTAACACGGTCATTTGGGTGGTGACCGATAGATTCTCGAAAATGGCTCACTTTGTTCCCCTGCCCGGATTACCCTCTGCTCCTCAGCTGGCCCAGCACTTTTTCCACCACATTTTCCACCACATTTTTCGGTTGCACGGTCTTCCGTTGCATATCGTCACTGATAGGGGGGTCCAGTTTGTCTCGAGATTCTGGCGGCCTCTATGTGGCCAGTTGCTTACCACCCTCAAACTAATGGACAGGTAGAGAGGGTTAACCAAGTTTTAGGTATCTACCTACGACATTTTTTATCTGCCCGTCAAGATAATTGGTCCGACCTCCTCCCCTGGGCAGAATTTTCATATAATTCTCTAGACTCTGAATCCGCTGGAGCCTCTCCTTTTTTTTATCGTGTTTGGGCTACATCCCCGCCCGCCTTTCCCTCTGGCCACCTTGTGTTATGTTCCTGCCATAGATGCCCAGGTGCGTGACATCAAGGCACTCTGGCAAGCCACACTTCTACGGGCCTTCGCTCGCACCAAGGCCCAGGCCGACAGGTACCGTAGACCTCCGCCCATATTTAAGCCAGGTGACAAGGTTTGGTTCTCCACCAAATATATTCGTTTCAGGGTGCCTATTTATAAGTTAGGCCCTAAGTATTTATGCCCTTTTGTTGTACTTCGGCTACTAAACCCGGTGTCCTACACGCTCCGCTTGCCTCGGCGTATCCCACTCTGCGTATCCCGAACGCCTTCCATGTTTGTCTCCTCAAACCCGTGGTGCTGAATCGCTTCTCCCGTGGATCTGTCTCGCCTTCTCCTGTGGCCAACTTTGACAACATCTTTGAGGTCAAGGTGGTACTGGCAGAAAAAACAGTGAGGGGGAAGCGGTTCTTTTTGATTGATTGGAAGGGATTCGGGCCAGAGAAGCGTTCATGGGAACCTGAGGCCAATCTGTCACCTGACCTCCTCTCTAAGTTCCGTAAAAAGAGGGGGAGACCTAAGGGGGTCCGGCGCGGGTGCCGCGGCTGCCCGAGACCATCCCCCTGCTACCCGGGTCCCGGCGCTGGCTCACTTACCCGTCAACACTCATGTGCACGCTGCCCCTGCTTGTCCCGGCCACCGCATGCGTACCCGCTGCTTAGGGCGCGCGCGAGATGGCTGGTCTGAATTTAAAGGGCCAGTGCACCGGTAATTTAGTCAATTGCCGGCCGCTGGTCCTATATAAGGTATACGCCCCCTGCACTCTCGGAAGATTGTTGGTGTGCGTACCTTGTCCTGAGAGTGTTGGAGTTCTGTCTGCTTACCCGTGTACCAGCCCGTTCCGCTACGTTTCCTGACTTTGCCTGTTTGCCGCCTGCCCTGACCGTCTGCCTGTCTCTGACCACGAACCTCTGCTGCCCGTCCTGACCTCCTGCCTGTCCCCGACTACGCTTCTGGATTAGGACTCTGTACCACGCATTACCCCGGCCGTCACCGCAGGCAAGTCACGTCAGGGGTAGCGACCTGGTAGCCTCACGCCGCAGCAAGTCCATCCCGCTTTGCGGCAAGCTCTGTTGAATCCTGGGGGCTACTTAGACTCCGCTCCCTGGCGTGGCTTAACTATCATCGCTTGCAGTGGTCCAGCGAATCCACCGAACCCTTACAACTGGGAACAAATGTAAAAGGTTCAGAGGACGGGGAGCACAATATTATGAGCTGCACAAAAGGGTAGAGACTTGCTTTTCAGCACATGGGGAATTACAGGGGAGGACGGGAATATTCAGCAGCGCATGATGGGAACTGTAGTCTGTGATACTTCTTGCTGTTCTGAGTAGGAGAACATAGTAGACAGCAATGTCACAAAATATGTCAATTATACATGTTTAGATTCCTGTTATACTGTTGTTATCTGTGTAATGACCCTGAAGCTCCCATTTAGTTTTTCTGTGCGAACACTGAAATACCCCATTTAAGTTACCAAAGCGTCTTTGACCAACAATATGAAAAATTTAGGAGTCAAATGAAGTCTTTAGTCTCCAAATTTAACTACATATACAATGTCCAGGGCCTCACATCTCTCTCCTGATTCCTCATTTTCTGCTACTTATAGGTCAACTTTGAACTTTTAACTGTTAACTTTAAAGCTATTTATAGTCCCAAATGGGTTTAAGTGGTCATTGTCGTTAATCCAGCTATATAACTAGTATGATGCTGATCCCAGTATAACTACTGGTCTGGGGTCTGGTTACAAGGTCCTAAGTTGTATGGAGCCATGGTCAGGCATACGCTGCTGCTGCTGGAGAAAGCCAAGAGCCTTACTTTGCTTCTCATTGGCATGTAACGACCCCAGTTGGAAGAGGTGTCCGTGATGTGGTGGCGTAGAATAATAAAGCAGAAGACAGTAGTAGAGTTGAAATAAAATAGCTTCTTTTTACTCCAAGCTACTTCTTGTGCACAAAGCCAGAATCTTCACATCCTAACCCTTTTCTTTTTGCTTGGACAACCAAAGTAGGATCAGCAAAAGTCCCATCTTAACCAGATCCCTCAGGCAACATGCCTCTTCTCCTCCAGCGATCTGACGTCACAAGCTTTTTAGGGTATGTTCACACAGTGTATGCTTCCAAATTTGCTTCAAAACACTCCTGACTAGAGGTATTTTTTGAAGTGTATTATCAAGCATACTTAGAAGTGTAGAGCCTATTTTGTAGTGTTCATGCACAGATGTTTCTATGGTGCTTTTACTCAGCCCAAGAATTGACAGAGCACTTTTAAAAATTTAAAAGCGTGGCAAAATTCACGCCCAAGTGACACTTAAAGGGGTTGTCTCACTACAAGGATTGTTTTTTATGTTAAAGATCCTGCAAAAACAAGTCACTTTGCAATATGTGTCTATTAACAGTGTCCTTCCTATTCTGAGATATCCCCACTTGTATGGGGGTGCATCAGCTCCTCAGGTCGCTATAGCTCCAGCCCTGTTGGATCTCTCCTGATAGGCTGCTAGCGCCGGTTGCTATAGCTACAGACCTGGTGTCCGCAGCAGCTCGTCACTGCAGTAGAAGCCAGTAAACAATTCAAAAATGAAACAGAGAAAACAGGACTGAGTTAAATTGAATCGATGTAGTGCGACAACTCCTTTAAACTGTGCGTTGTGTGACTGACAGCACATATTTCATATTAGAATCAATGAGAAGTCCTCTGAAAATAGTTTGAAGTATGTTTTAGCACAAATTATGCATTGAAGTACACATCAAAAAGCATTGTGTGGACATACCCTTACAGTGCTGGGTCAGGCCAGAAGCACAGACTGGACCCTAAAAGCCAAAAGGTCTGTCCTGGGATACCTTTACCCATGAATCTCTGCTATCCCTCTGTCTTCCTCTACTGTGAGTCTTCCTTCTTTTATGATACTAGTTGAAAATCAACACACTCTGGTTCCCAACCGGTCTGAAAGCAGGTCTCTCCACTTTTAGAACACACAGCCGCAGATGGAACAGAACTCAGAGCTAAGAACCCCGAATCCCAAATTAAACGCCTTTTATTTACTCTTACCTTTGACTCCGGGGTAACTCATATACTGTGAACTTTCCAATCAGGTTTACACTTCATGACCTCTATACAATCAGCTTGACATTGCACTTTTCCACAGCATGACATATCTCACTAAATCACGGGGTTCACTTAGGGGGTCAGCATTGTACATTACAAAGACCCTAAACCCTATTACAATGCAGACAGAAAGGTATAATTCAGTTTCAGTAGTGGACCCCTACTCTGGTACGTCACAGGCAGACCCATAGACTTTGAGTAGTTTGTCGGCTCAGTTTTTCTTATGATTGGTGGCGCTCTCATTTTTCACCGATCCTGTGGATATGTAGTAACTGTTGTTTGTCATCCAGACCTTTACAGTTACACTCATAGAATAGTGATGGCAGGACTGGTTGAAATTGTTGCATATAGAGACTGTAAATTCTTGCCACCATGTGCAAGTTTTAAGCTAGGTCCACACAGCAAAGTGAAAATGGCGTCCAAAATCCGCCGGCATTTTCACATTGCTGGACTGCTCTGCACCGCCATTTTTTTGCACGGTTTTTGCGCATCAAACAACGGTCGGATTTCAGATTCCAGGCAGCCTAGTACATCGGGGATGTGGAAATCCGATAGCGGTCCGGTAGAATATACAACATGTTCTATCTTCTGCAAGATAGCCGGCAGTTTAGGTTTCCCTCAGTAAAACATCCATGCTGTTTAGACTACAGTACAGATTTTCTACTGAGGATTACACAGCGTTGGATACAGTTGGATTTTCGGCAGAATTTAGGGATTGAATCTGCTGAAAATCTGACCCAAAACCTGTGCTGTGTAGACATAGGGCTCATTGGCGACTATGGTGGATGATCTCTGGAGCCCTACTCAGGAGAAACTGCATAAGCATCTGGCAACCATAGGTTCCACCTTCATTGACTATCCTTGATTGCAATCCTCTATGACAGGATCATTGCCTTGCAGGAATGCAGCTTGGAGGCCAGGCTTATCTGTTGCCTGACATCGGCTGCACTATCGGAGCATGCACAGGAGCTTAAATGAGGTAGATCTGCAGACAACATCATACATGGCATACATCTGCTCCATTTTAATAAACCATTCAACACGGTGTCTACTGAGTGCTCTTCCTTTCACAAATATTTCTTCAATTCTTTTTGCCCTCTTTATGATGAATTATAAAGAAGACTATAATAGTAATTTTATGCTAAACAAAGGCATAATTAAGCACTTAATATGAAAACCTAGTTACACCACGCAATTATAAAAGTAACGCTATCTGCCCACAGAAAGGAGATAAATGGGACAAGACGAGCATAGCTGATGTTATCGCAAATTATTTTTTGTCAAATTTATTTTTAATACTCCCTGTTAAACGTTTTGTATCCCTAGTCTGCAATAAAAAATATTAAATACGTTCCTTAATCTGCTCTATATTGGTATTGTTTTATGGATCACTACTATGTGTCCTTTATAAGCAGGACAGAAAAAATGATACTGTTGTTTTAGAATATTAAACATCGCAAATGATGCAGTTACTCAATAAGGATCCAGCAGATGCTGCGAAGGCGCTCGGAGCGCAATAAATATAAAAGTGTTGTATCAGGGACTTTATACTGGAAAAGTCTAAAACGGTCCATCATGGGGATTAAGACCACCTGTATGCAGGGAGGAAGAAAAACAAAAGGAGGGAAGATTAGATGGATAGATAGATAGATAGATAGATAGATAGATAGATAGATAGATAGATAGATAGGTACAGATAGATAGAGGGATAGATACATTTAATGCCTTATGATAGCTCAACTACAAGGTAATAAACAGGTATCAATCAAATTATCACAATGATAGACATATAGGTAACCAGACAGATAGACATATAGATGAATGGATGGATAGATAGATAGATAGATAGATAGATAGATAGATAGATAGATAGATAGAAAGATATGAGATAGATAGATAGATAGATAGATAGATAGATAGATATGAGACAGATAGATAGATAGATAGATAGATAATCTAGACAACAATATTTGGTTTTGCACATCCAAAAGACTTGTTGTCTAGATTGTCCGTGTGGGGGAGTGACTGCCCCCTCGTTGGTTTTTCGCACTCCACCCACCTTCACAGGTTTTTAAATCAATGCAGTGTACCTAGTAGCTGGAGCCTTCACTCCCTAAAGTGGGGAGGTCTGAACAGGCCCTAAAGAGAGGTAAAGTTATTGTAGGTTCCCACCTGTATTTGAGGTCCCCTTGCTGATTGGCAGGTGGGCTTAAGCACTTTTGATCAAAAATGTGAACTAAGAACATCAAAAAATGTTTCATATATCCTAAGTAGCAGAAATGCTTTTTCAAAACTTCCTATTTGATAGTTTTTCAGTTAATAGTGTTCTGCTGGTATTGGAATGTGGATAGATAAGATAGATAGATAAATAGATAGATAGATAGATAGATAGATAGATAGATAGATAGATAGATAGATGGTGTTGCACTTTTTCAATGTCAAATTCAACCCAAATCTATGCAATCTGGTAGGCCCAATTTTGAAATTCTGGCAAAAATTACCTAATAATAGACCCTAACCCTAAACTGGACTCTTGTTTTTGCTGTGCTTTAAGGGGTTAACTTACCTTTCAGCAGTCCTCATGCCACTCCAACTCCAACATCAAGATTGAGAGAGAGGGAGAGAGAGAGAAAGAGAGAGCAAGAGAGAAAGAGAGGGAGAGAGAGAAAGAGAGAGAGAAAGAGAGGGAGAAAGAGAGAGAGAAAAGAGAGAGAGAGAGAAAGAGAGATAGAAACAGAGAGAGTGAAAGAGAGAAAGAGAGAGAGAGAGAAAGAGAAAGAGGGAGAGAGAGTGATTGCAGCTCAGATCTATTAATTTAAATTGAACTGAGATATAATATCAGACACAAAACATAGACAGGAGCGTTGTGGTTTCTAGAAGAAAGCAGCCATGTTTTCCTACTCCTGGACAAACCATTTAGATCTATGCAAGTTCAACCCTTGTTGACCCAGTGGATCAATTAACTGAAGAAGCCCCATCTCCCTCATATTCAGCAGGCTCTATCCTTTTAGCATTGACTGTCCCTGACATTGCATCTCCGGGCAGCTCAGTTTCATTCACGTGTATGGGATGTGCTGCAGCTGCAATACCAGTCACAGCCACTTCATAATTTTTAGAAAGTTTTAGTTTGTTAATTTCTTTAAGCATTGCCCCAGGCCTCGCGTCACTAAAGCCGGGGAATCGCTTCAAGTGCGACCATTCATATAACCTTCAGTTTCCCTAGGTTGCCCCTAAGCGGAAGTAATATCAGACATGACATCGGGTATTATGTGTCTTATCAGCCATCACTTCTGTTTCCTAAAACATATAAGTAAATTAGGAAAGCCAGGAGTGATGTCAGATATCCCACTGGAAGTAAAGCTGTTGCAGGAGTGATATAGGATCTGAAGCAACGTTAAAAAGTAGGTTGACCCCTTAAACTCAAACGCTAATTGCAATTTATTGTTTGGGTTAATTTTCTTAGTGGTATTCAGTAACATTTGACCCGTGCCTCCCAGATTAAAACCCTTAGATTCGGGTCAAATTCAGCACACTCTCGGGAGGGCCAATGATAGTTTCCAGTAGCCTTATAAGGGTTGTCTAAGCAACAAATATCATATTCATTGCATGGATCATAAACATGAACAATGTTTGCCATTTACATGGGGCTAAAGGTGATCCAGCAAAGGATTTTGACTTCGAGTTGCATTGTAGAGTGCCACATGGTGTTTAAAATGTACCAAAATGTCTACATGCACCTGATGAGATGATAGCTGTTAGACACATATGCTCAGTCGTTCTCCCCACAGCCAGGTCTCTTTTCAGTGATGTGAACCGCACACGTGCCCAATCAGTCAGTATTGTTTTGTTGTATTATGCTTCCATTGGTTCCTAGAGGAATACAGTTACAGTTGAAACCAGAAGTTTCCATACCCTATATAAAAAGCCCCATCTGCAGGTTTTTCTCACTCTCTGACATGAAATCAGAATAAACCTTCCCCGTTTTAGGTCAATTAGGAACCAAAATTATTATATTTGCCAAATACCAGAATAATGAGAGAGAGACATTTTAAGGCATTTTTATTACTTTCTGCAAAGTCAAAAGTTTCCATACATTTCATTAGTATTTGGTAGCTTTGCCCTTAAACTGTAGGTCTTGGGTCAAACCTTCCACAAGCTTCTCACAATAGTTGGTAGGAATTTTGGCCCATTCCTCCTGACAGAACTGCTGTAACTGAGCCATGTTTGTAGGTTGTCTTGCTCGTACCGGCCTTTTCAGCTTTGCCCATACATTTTCAATAGGATTGAGCTCAGTGTTTTGTGATGGCCACTCCAAAACATTGACTTGGTTCTCCTTAAGCCACTTTGTAACCAGTTTTGCTTCAAGCCATTGTCCATTTGGAAGACCCATTTGCACCCAAGCTTTAACTTTCTGGTTGATGTCTTGAGATGTTGCTTCAGTTTTGCCACATAATCTTTTTTCGTCATGATGCCATCTATTTTGTGAAGTGCACCAGTCCCTACTGCAGCAAAACAACCCCACAACATGAAGCTGCTACCCCCGTGTTTCACAGTTTGGATGCTGTTCTTAGGCTTCCAAGCTTCTCCCTTTTTCCTCCAAACTTAATAATAGTCATTATGACAAAACAGTTAAATTTTAGTTCCATCAGACCAAAAATGTAGGTCCTTGTTCCTGTGCATATGCAAACATGAATCTGGATTTTATATGTTTCTTTTGGAGTAATAACTTTTTCCTGGCAGAGTGGCCTTTCAGTAAACGTTGATACAGTACTCGTTTCACTGTGGATAATGACACAATCTTCCCAAATCTTCTCCTGCATCTTCACAAGGTCTTTTGCTTTTGTTCTTGAGTTGATATGCACATGTCGGACCAAAGCACGTTCATCTGTGAGAAACAGAACCCGTCCCCTTCCTGAGCGGTATGATGGCTGGACATTCCCAACTTGTTTGTACTTGCATATAATTGTTTGTACAGATGAACAAGGCACCTTCAGGTGTCTGGAAATTACACCCAAGGATTATCCAGACTAGTGCAAGTCCACAATTCTGTTCCTGATATCTTGGCTGATTTCTTTAGACTTTCCCATATTGTTACACACGGAAGCAGTGTGTTTCTGGTGTGCTTTAAAATACATCCACAGCTGTGTCTCTAATTAAACTAGATGTTTCCAGTAAACCCATCAGAAGCTTCCAAAGACATGACATCATCTCATGGGCTGTCCCAAATTGTTTAAAGACAGAGTAATTCTAGTGTATGGAAACTTTTGACTTCGCAGAAAGTAATAAAAATGGGCCCTTTAAAAAATCTCTCTTCTCATTATCTGCATTTGCAAATCTAAATAATTTTGGTTCCTAATTTCTTAAAACGGGAAGGTTTATTTGATTTTAGGGCAGATAGTGGGGAAAAAACCACAGATGGGGCTTTATATGTAGTAGATGGAAACTTCTGGTTTCAACTGTATATATTTACTACTCTGGATTCCATGTTAACTTTCTGCAAGGGAAATAAGAAAGTTATATATTGTCCATTGTATGTTCTCAAACAAATCTATAGAAGAATTGTTCCTGCTTCTGGTAGAATCTGCTTTTCTCCCTCTCTTTTCTCAGTCTAAATTATGTCTCCACAGGACTGGTTTGCAGTCGGATTTTAAAGTGGATTCAGTATTGAGAATTCCCCAAAATCAGACTGTAATTATCCCCATAGACTTCAATGGAAAACAGTGGCATTGCAGGGGTCGCCCGAAATCCAAAAACCGCGGTAAAAAGCCACAACGAAAACAGACAAAAATATAAAAAGTCAGTCTAAAATACTAAAAATACTAATTAGAATCTGAACAGTATTTTACCACCTGCCAGGTGGACACAGCCTTAGAGATAGCAGCAGGAAGGGATAGGAGGTTGTTTACACCAGTTCAGAGTATAAAGGGAGAGGGGGGCATCCAAAGAAGGCAGCTGACACAGACTGTAAATAGGGAACAGGTAAACACAAGGTAGTTTTCAGAGGAAAAAAAATCACAAAGACTGTGTACAAGTGTAGGGAGAAAGCAGAGCGCTCACTAAATTCTGAAACACCCAATGTAACACACAGAACAAACATCCAGCTGTACTATTGCCAATGTAAAATATTACTACTTAAACTTATTTATTTTTCTCAAAGTAACCACTAACATATGTAAAAAGGTATCTATTGCCTTTAAAATCATTATTTCACTGTTCTTAAAACTACAAGTGGTGCAGACTGGTTCCCATTGATAACACATATAGGTATCTTACTCTTATTAGCACGTTCAGGCTCAGACTGTCCCACAGAGGAGAACTGGACACTTTCAGGTCTTGGGGAGAAAGACAGAGAAAGAGAGGAGGAAAGTAAGAAGCAGAGTGCAAGAGTCATGTGCAGTCATGGACAGCACCTGAACTGGTGGCCCCAAGAATCAACTTCACTGGTGGGCCCAATATTCACCTCCACTGTTGGTCCCCAAGAATCACCTCCACTGCTAGGCCCCAAGAATGAACTCCACTGGCGAGCTCCAGGAATAAACTTCACTGGAAAACCCGAAACACCCCAGTCTAACATTGGGCACAGTCCCTACTTCTGACTATCTGATTTCCTTCCTTCTATTATAGTTTTCTTTTAAAATATAGTTTGTACGGTTAAAAAAAAAAAAAAAACTCTTTAGGAATTCAACCAAAGCTGAAACCTTCAAAACTAAAATCTGTTCCACTGACTGTGAATTGCTAAATAAAGTGCTGTGTGCAAAAGCCCCGTATCCAAGATGGTGCCTGTGCTGGTGCCGCCACCTTTTGTAAGCCCCAGCTACATCCTCTAGGAAAAGTGGAGAGCTGGTCTTTTTGCACTAACCTTGTTACTCTGCCTTGTGTGCCCACAATGTGTGTGGGGGCCAGATCTACCGCGGCCTTGCTTGACTGCGTGGACAACGAATCATGTGGTTAAGGCTGAAACTCCAACCGCCCATTGGTGCCTCTTGGACAACCAGGTTAGAAGCCACCATAATTGGTTTACAGCTCATGCTTTTAAATGGTGCCACAAGCTCCGAATAGGGGTCTGTTGAGTGGGAGCGGTAGAAGAACTGAAGTGCAGCAATAATGTAATCCCCAATGGCACAGCTATGGCCAGTACATAGGGCCTTAAAGGGGTTGTCTCACTACATCGATTCATCTTACCTCAGTCCTGTTTTTTAGGTTTAATTTTTTTAATTCAGGGGCGGTTTACTGGCTCCTACTGGTTACTACTGGCCTGCAGTGACACCAGGTCTGTAGCTATACTGCTGCCAGTCTATCAGGAGAGATGCAACTTCAATAGACCAATACTGGTAGTTATAAAGGTATATAATCGCACCACAGTCCACCTATCACGGGAGATCCTTAAAGGGGTTGTCTCACTACTTTGATTCATCCTGCCTCAGTCCTGTTTTATTGGTTTCACTTTGAATTCAGGGGTGTGTTTACTGGCATCTTCTAGGTTGCAGTAGAAGCCAGGTCTGTAGCTATAGCAACCAGTGCTGGCAGCCTATCAGAAGATCAAACAGGTCTGTAGCTATAGCGACCCTTGAGGAGCGATGCACCCATATAAGGGGGATAGTAGGAAATAGTTAGGACACTTTTAATTGACATATATTTCAAATTGATTTGTTTTTGCAAGATCTTTAACATAAAAAGCAGCAATCCATGTAGTGAGACTACCCCATATACTCCAACACAGACCTCAATATTGCAAACGATATATAGATACAAATGTGTAACAAAGCTTCATTTTTTAAACATCTTCATTAACAAACTTTAAAATATTGCAAAGCAAGTTACTTGTGTTTAGATGTAGATGGATACGTGGCCGATAGTCCTGAAAAGTCCACACTTGATGCCCCGTCTGTCCTGCCGGAGACGTTATGCCGAGATGAGGCACGATCAATACTTATACTGATGGACTTTTCAGGACTATCGGCCACGTATCTATCTACAGCTAAACGCAAGTAACTTGCTTTGCAATATTTTAAAGTTTGTTAACGAAGATGTTTTAAAAAATGAAGCTTTGTTACACATTTGTATCTACCTATCATTTGCAATATTGGATTCTAAACAGGAAAAAAAGATCGGAAACATCGAGCCTGTAGCTAATAAACGACCAGTGCTGGCAACCTTGGGGTCCAGGTGAGATACGACCCCCGAGGGTTACTGTAGCATAGCGACCAGTGCTGGCCCGCCTATCAGGAGAGATTGGACAGGTCTGTAGCTATAGCGACCAGCACCAGTAGCCTATTAGGAAACATTGAACAGGTCTGTAGCTATAGCAAGCAGTGCTGGCAGCCTATCAGGAGAGATTGAACAGGTCTGTAGCTATAGCGACCAGCACCAGCAGCCTATCAGAAGAACGGACAGGGCTGTAGCTTAGCGCCAGCACCAGTACCTATCAGGAAAGATTGAACAGGTCTGTAGCTATAGCGACCAGTGCTGGCAGCCTATCAGGAGAGATCGAACAGGTCTGTAGCTATAGCAACCAGGGCTGGCAGCCTATCATGAGAGATTGAACAGGTCTGTAGCTATAGCGACCAACACTGGTGGCCTATCATCAGAGATTGAACAGGTCTGTAGCTATAGCCACCAGCACTGGCAGGCTATCAGGAGAGATCGAACAGGTCTGTAGCTATAGCTTCCAGCTCTGGCAGCCTATCAGGAGAGATCGAACAGGTCTGTAGCTATAGCAGCCAGCACTGGCAGCCTATCAGGAGAGATCGAACAGGTCTGTAGCTATAGCAGCATACTGGCAGCCTATCAGGAGAGATCGAACAGGTCTGTAGCTATAGCAACCAGTGCTGGCAGCCTATCAGGAGAGATCGAACAGTTCTGTAGTTATAGCGACCTGAGGAGCTGATGCAGCCCATACAAGAGGGGATATCTAGGAATAAGTAGGACACTGTTAATGGACATATATTGCAAAGTGACTTGTTTTTGCAAGATCTTTAACATAAAAAGCAGCAATCCTTGTAGCGAGACAACCCCTTTCACCGAGCCACAAAAAGGCATAAGACAACCGCATATGAGACACCACGGGGTGTAGAAACCTCCAGTCGACATTCAGCCTGTCCGCGGTCACCTCTGTCGACTCTGCGACCGCTGCTCATTCCATCTCATTTCTAATTACTCGCCGAGAAAAGGATTGAGCAGAACAAATTCCTTTTGTAATCTACTTGTGATTGAAAACTGTCTTTCCCATTGGAATACAATGGAATTGTTTTTATTTGTTCAAGTTAGCCCCCGATAAGTAATTTAAATCAAAAACTCCTAACCTTGTTAGCATCTGGACTGATTTCCATAATAACAACCCCTTCAGAACCTACAAAGTGATGAATAATTGACAACAAATGAAATGTTTTGATAGTTGTCGGCACAAAGCATGTTTAATGTTTTGTGTTGCTTCCTAGCTAATTATGTAGATGACACATTTGTCAGACCCTGACTGCCCTTAGACATGTGTTTCCAGAGGGGAGAGAAGCAGGCTATTCATGGAGTAATTAACTGCAATGCTCAATGACCTGTGAGAGATTCAAATGGCTGCCAGTTCAGACACTGTTTTGTTACAGAAGCAGAGGGGTAATTAAAATTCCGAATTACAGTGCTATGATGAAGCATTTGTTTGTTGACAGTATACTTTTCCTCTAGTTTGTTAATTCTTTTTTAAATGGCTCCTAATCCATTTTTATAGCTTTACGAGTTGTGTGTTTGGATATTTACTGACAACTAATATCATGGTAAATGGGTTTTATATGAAGCGCGCGCCGCTTGCTACTTTTACAATTGCACAAGGTAGGTAGGAGTGAGGTTCGGCTCGGACCTGGAGCTGGCGGCCGCACGGTTGTGTTATTGCCTCATTTTTGGTTTACTTTCTGAACCTACGGAAAGGGAGGAAGAGGCGCGAATGTGGAACCAGGGTTAATTTACCACATATCATTTAGTGGGTGGGGGATGCAGAGGTCTGCTGGATAGCACCTTCTGTTGATGCCCCAACCCATGTAGAGCATTGTGATTTAGGGTACAAATAATAATACCATAGAGTCCATAATTAAAGGGATACTCCCAGTCCCATAATATTGATTAGCACTAGACATGCAAGCAAAGATTATTACCAAATAGATTGCTGTTCTGATTGTGCCTTAAAGGGGTTGTCTCGCTACAAGGATTGCTGTTTTTTATGTTAAAGATCTTGCAGAAACAAGTCACTTTGCAATATATGTCCTTTAACAGTGTCCTACCTATTCCTAGATATCCCATATTGTATGGGCTGCATCAGCTCCTCAGGTCGCTATAGCTACAGACCTGTTTAATCTTTCCTGATAGGCTGCCAACACTGGTTGCTATAGCTACAGACTTGTTCGATCTTTCCCGATAGGCTACCAGTGCTGGTCGCTTTAGCTACAGACCTGTTACATCTCTCCTGATAGGCTGCCAGCGCTGGTTGCTATAGCTACAGACCTGTTCGATCTCTCCTGATAGGCTACCAGCACTGGTCGCTATAGCTACAGACCTGTTCGATCTCTCCTGATAGGCTACCAGCGCTGGTCGCTATAGCTGCAGACCTGTTCGTTTTCTCTTGATAGGCTACCAGTGCCGGTCACTATAGCTACAGACCTGTTCAATATCTCCTGATAGGCTGCAGGCACTGGTCGCTATAGCCACAGACCTGTTCAATCTATCATGATAGGCTGCAGGCATTGGTTGCTGTAGCTACAGATCCGTTCAATCTCTCCTTATAGGCTGCCAGCAATGGTTGCTATAGCTACAGACCTGTTCAATCTCTCCTGATAGGCTGCCAGCATTGGTTGCTATAGCTACAGACCTGGCTTCTACTGCAGCCTAGTGGAAGCCAGTAAACACGCCCCTGAATTCAAAATGAAACTAAGAAAATAGGACTGAGGTGAGATGAATCAATGTAGTGAGACAACCTTAATTAAAAAAAGGCATAAGACAACTGCATAGGTTGTAAAAATCTCCAGTCGACATTCAGCCCGTCCGCGGTCAACTCTGACACCATACGACTGCAGTTCATTCCCTCTAATTTCTAATTACTTGCCAAGAAAAGGTTTGAGCAGAACAAATTCCTTTTGTTATCTAGAGCTAGAGCAGTTCTTATCTCCAGCTTGTGTCAACAAGCTTCTCTAGTTACCGATCAGCTCTTTCCGCTCTAGCAGCCCTGGCTGGGTAGATTATGTCACTCCCTGCTGCGTCTTATCAGCAGCACAACAGCATGTTTATCTTTCTTTAGAGCTCTGTAGCCTTGTGCCCTACTGTTGACACCCCATCGACAGCAATGTCAGGCTCAGCTAGGAACAGCAGAGCTGAAACATCAGTCAATGCTGTAAAACCGACCACAGTCTGAACAGGAAGTGGGAGCCTGAAGCTGGCCATGAAGAGCAGGCTCTGTGAAAGAGCATGGTGAGAACACCTCTTTGAATTAATATAGACACAAAATTACCAAATGGTAGTCAAAACCAAAGCTACACTTACAGAACAGTATATGTATAAAGTAAGAAGGGATAAAATTTAAAGGGGTTGTTTAACTACAAAATTAGCTTTCAACATGTAATGAATGATAAATGGAGACGTTTTCCAAATATATTGCTTTGTTTATTTTGCTTTGTTGAGAAGATACGAGAGATTTTAAGGGAACCTGTCACATAGGTTATGCCCCCCTTGCTGAGTACAGCACAAGCTAGTGTCAGACCTGCTGTTTCCAGTGCTGTGTCCCGTATTCTGTAAGATGCTGTAGTTTTAGAGCATTTACCCCTTAAATCTTATTCATGAGCAGGTGTTAGCCCCGCCCACCAAAGGCTAGCCCCGCCCACCAAAGGCTAGCCCCGCCCACTGACCGTTGTTCACATGTTTCTACCTATTCAAAGTAATAGGTTTGTCAGTTGAGGTGGGCAGGGCTAGCCTCAGATGGGCGGGTTTAAAAAAAACTGACACTCTGAAGGACTCTTCGTATGACTCTTCTGGCTGAAAATGGCAGATTTGAGCTTTTTATACAAAAAAACTACAGAATCTTACAGAATAAGGGACACAGCGCTGGAAACAGCAGCTCTGACACTAGCTTGTGCTGCCCTCAGCCAGGGGGGCAAAAACTATGTGACAGGTTCCCTTTAATTGCTAATTGCTGCACATACGATTCTCTGGTTACCGTTCTACTCTTTGTCTTAGTTGAGAGCACAGAGTAACGTCACCACAGGTCGGCAGACAGGACGCCGGCAGCTTCAGAACAGAGTGTGTTATTTCAAATAAACAAAGGAGATTAACTACTTGTTTACTTTATCTCTGAAGCTCTCTGCTCTACACATAACATCTCCTGCTCTCATGTCAGTGCAATTAGAAGAGCTGTGAGTATGGAGCTCATATGATAATCACTGCTACAGAACTATCCATAGCCTGACCAGAAAGAGACAGGAAGCATTAATCTAAAGCTATTTGTGGCTTTGTGAAACAGCACCTCTTTAAGATTTGTGAGCAAAGTCTAAGAAAGAGATCTACATTACTTTTGGCAGTTATGTGTCTAAATTAATATATTTCTTGCCATATCACTATAGTGAGGTCAAATCGGTGTCATAATTACATCATTTGGCACAGTGGACTTTGCCTGTGAGGTTGTGCTGGTAAAATCCACACAGTTTTTGTACCAAAGACAAGATAAATTGTACAACCCCATCCATATTTGTAGATTTCCAGAAAACTTTGACCTGCTACAAGATTTAAACTCACACACCCCTTTCCAACCCATTGACAATCCCTTCAATTTTTTTTGGGGTAAAATCTGATTAATTTACAGAAAATTCTCATGAAAATTTGGGTGCTAAGATGCACCATACATTTTTTGTAAATTCTGCAGCAGATTTCTGGCTATAAATATCCGCCATGTGGATTGTTGTAAATTAAGTTGTCCAGGGAACAGTTGAATACGTTGAAGAAATAGCATTGGCCTAGGTTCTAAAAAGATTATACGTGCTTACCATTTTGAATTTCCCCAAACGTTATTTCAATGTAATTATGTCTTTTTTAAATTTAAAGGGGGGGTTCCAGGTTTGGGGTACTGGGGATGCTAAAAAAAAAAGGCAATTAACCCCCATTCATTTCAGTTCATTCCCGGGACATTGTGGCCTTATTGGCTCACATAGCATGTCAGAGAAGTCTTTGTACAGGGGGGGAACAGACGGCTACGGGGCGGAACCGAGCATCACTGGGTGAGTTACAGGTTTACCATATCTAGCACTCTGAAAGAGCCAGCTTATAAATCGGGGGTAGTGGTGAGATGAAAACAATGGCTTATCTATAATCTTGTTAGAGATAATTAGTTTCAGTCCATCAGTGGAGTGACATCACTCGCTGCTCTAAGTGCTTTGCTCTAAAAAGATAACAGAATTATG
This sequence comes from Phyllomedusa bahiana, assembly GCA_025379985.1. NCBI lineage: Eukaryota > Metazoa > Chordata > Amphibia > Anura > Hylidae > Phyllomedusa > Phyllomedusa bahiana. Next base: position 2,331 of record JAODAL010010090.1, on the reverse strand, counting down.
TTGAAAGCTAATTTTCAACATGAAATGAGAATGCCACTTGAATGTTCACAGGAGTCTAACAGAAAGATGTTTACCCATGTCAGTCAAGAACAGGCTTGTTAGAAGGCAAATCAGGAACATGTCTTTGCTAACAGAGTTTGTAGATCAGTAGAAATAAAATCTGGTAATAGAGGAATAGATTTATGAAAGGAGTGACACAGCTATGTGCATCTGGTGCACATAACGTCACTGTCTGGAGATATGCTTGTGTAATAGTTGTTAAGCTTTTTGGCATGGCACTGGAATCAATTGTGGAAGCTTTGCTGTAGCCAGAAACATAGCTATGGGCAAATAGCCATGTGCCTCAGGTGCTGGGTGACCAAGGGTCCTTAAAGGGGTTGTCTCACTATAAGGATTGCTTTTTATGTTAAAGATCTTGCAAAAACACATCACTTTGCAATATATGTCCATTAACAGTGTCCTACCTATTCCTAGATATCCCTCTTGTATGGGCTGCATCAGCTCCCCCAGGCGCTATAGCTACAGACCTGTTCGATCCTCTCTGATAGGCTGTCACACTGGTTGCTATAGGGTTCAGACCTGTTGATCTCTCCTGATAGGCTGCCAGCACTGGGTCGCTATAGCTACAAGGGCCTGTTCGATTCTCTCCTGATAGGCTGCCCGCACTGGTCGCATACCCACAGACCTGTTCGATCTCTCCTGATAGGCTGCCAGCATGGTCTCTTTAGCTACAGACCGTTTGATTTTCTCCTGATAGGCTCCAGCACTGGTCGCTATAGCTTTCAGACCTGTTCGATCTCTCCTGATAGGCTGCCAGCACTGGTCGCTATGCTCAGACTGTTCGATCTCTCCGGATAGGCTGCCCGCCTGGTCGCTATAGCTAGACCTGTTTGGGTTCTCCTGATAGGCTGCCAGCACTGGTTGCTATAGCTACAGATCTGGTGTCCTCAGCAGTCATCACTACAGATCAGTAGAAGCCAATTAAGCCAGTAAACACGCTCCTGGATTTAAAAATAAAACCAAGAAATCAGGACTGAGGTAGGGTGAATCGATGTAATGAGACAACCCCTTTAAGAAAAAGCTATGCACAGTATTTTGTTACAAAGCTAGAACAGGACTATGGAGTCTTTGCCTTAGGTGAAGGAAAGCCTAGCCACGACTCTAACTGCAACTCAAGTACGGATGTGGCAGAGTTTAATTTGTGGTATGAGATATGTCATATGACACGAGCTGGTCGTATTCATTTTATGATGACCAATATTACAGGAACTTGATTCAGATTCCCTTTGTGCGTGTAATTATTATTAATGGGATTGAAAATATTTTACACAATAAAAGTTTTTGAAAATAGTCACCCAAAATTCGACCAAATGATGAAAATACTCATGATATCATTATTATATGAAATACTATATCAATCAATCATTTTATAAAAAAAAAAAACTAAATAGACTGGTTTGAAAATATTTGTCCGTCTGTACACAGCTCCTGTGCAGATTTAGGAGTCTCTGTAGTCACAGACTCTAAGCCAATCCTGTGTGTAGTCAAATCCTCCAGTCTTTTGCTTCTTCACTGCACAACCACGAGACAGTAGAAGGAGGAAAAGATGGGAGCATGAAAAACAGAACTAAATCATTAGACTACAAAGGGTGGTTTTTTTTCAGTCCGTTACCCTGACAATTTACAGGATTGTATAGGAACTGTATACACAAAAAAAATAAAATAGTTTCAAACAAAGCTATTTGCAAAGTTGCCACATTTTTGTTTATTTAGTTGCATTAGAGAAATGAAAAAAAATTGTGAAGGTCGATATATTCAATTACAAATCAGCCAAAATAATTTAGAAATAACTCTGAAAATATTCTATGAAAGAGGCTGTGCAAACACTAAGGGGGACATGTATGAAAAATGTCTAGGTCTAAGACATTCTTTGTTGCCCACAACAACCATTCAAAGCCCAGAGCAAAAAATCAGAGCTCATAGCAACCAATAAGAGCTCAAAACAACCAATCAGAGCCCATATCAACAAATCAGAGCTCAAAACAACCAATCAGAGCCAATAGCAACAAATCAGAGCCAATAGCAACCAATCACAGTCAATAGAAACTAATCAGAGCCAATAAAAACAAATCATAGCTCATGGCCAGCAATTAGAGCCCATAGCAACCAATCAGAGCTCATAGAGAACAATCAGAGCTCATAGCAACCAATCAGAGCTCATAGCAACCAATCAGAGCCCATAGCAACAAGAGCTCATAGAAATAAATCCAAACTCATAGCAACCAATCAGAACTCATAGCAACCAATCAGAGCCCATAGATACAAGTCTGG